>JAPQWV010002137.1:0-63189 GCA_027422505.1 Craterostigma plantagineum
AGGCTTGTAAATTTTGCATCTGTTAGAGGGTATATATGTCGTATCGCATAGTTTGGGTCTTTTTCTCTAAGAGTTTTGAAAAGTAGGTCCTTAATGCTAAATGGAACTTTATTGGGGCCTGAACACTACTTAAACATCTTAACGGGGCCTGACTGATAATTATCCCTATAATCATTCTCCAAATAAATTTAGGGTAAATTCCCTTCAGTACCTTTCAAAGATTAAAATTCCTCTTAAATATCCCTGAAGTTATTTATTCCTGATCAGTACCCATCTGCGAAAGTTTCCTGTTTAATACCCCAAACCTTGAAATGTCGAAAATAACCTTTCTTTAAAATCGTAAAACAACTTTCATATTATTGTACCATCAGACGCAATTATTATACCAACAAAGGATATTATCATACCACTGAAGAAATACATGATTCTACTAGTAGACATCATTATTATACCAAAAGCGGGAATTCTTATACCTAGCTAAATTTTCATATTATTGTATCATCAGAAGGTATTATTATACCAATCAATGATGTTATAATACGATTAAAGATATACATGATTCTACTAGTAGACATATTTATTATACCAAACACGGATATTATTTCACCTAGTTAAATTTTTCATATTATTGCACCATCATACGCGATTATTATACCAAGATGTTATTGTACCACCAGAGAAATACATTATTCTACTAGTAGACATATTTATTATACCAAAAGCGGACATTATTTTACCTAGTTAAATTTTCATATTATTGTACCATCAAACGTGATTATTTTACCAACAAAAGATGTTATCGTACCACTGGAGAAATACATCATTCTAATATATTTATTATACCAAAAGCATATATAGTTAAACCAGTTAAATCACAGTGTATTATACCACTAGCTCTTAAAATTATACTAAGAAATAATATATATATATAAATTAATTATAAGAACTGATCTTTTCACATTATTCCCGCAAAGATGAAAATTATACCATCATAACCCGAAATTTCGCCAACAAAAATTCCCAAACAATTATACCTAAAACACTGTGCATTATGCCAACAAAGATCTTAATTGCACCAACTATTTATACCAACATTTCAGTGATTGAATTATACCAACTGACATGTTTATTGTACCACCAATTCAAATTTGCCCACAATTTTACCAGTAAACGATCCGATTATACTAACAGTTTCGCACATTATACCAAGAAATTTGAATGATTAGTTTATAATTTGATACCGACAAAGAGGTTAATTGTACCAACTACTTCGAGTATTGTACCAATATTTCAGCAACACAATTATACCAACCGATATGTTGCACCAGTTCTAATATGCCCACAATTTTACCAGTAAACGATCCGATTATACTAACAGTTTCGCACATTATACCAAGAAATTTGGATGATTAGTTTATAATTTTATACCAACAAAGAGGTTAATTGTACCAACTACTTCGAGTATTGTACCAATATTTCAGCAACACAATTATACCAACTGACATGTTTATTATACCACCAGTTCTAATTTGCCCATATTTTACCACTAAACGATCCGATTATACTAACAGTTTCGCACATTATACCAAGAATTTTGAGTAGTTTATAATTTTATACCAACAAAGAGGTTAATTGTACCAACTATTTCGAGTATTATACCAATATTTCAGCAACACAATTAGATCGACCTTTATAGGTATAATCAAGGCATTAAATTGTAAAATAGACATGTTATCTGGTATAATATATCCATTTGTTGGTATACTATTTTTCTTTCCTTGTATAGTAAAGTTCGAGTAGAATAACGAAAATAAGTGGTATAATATTGGCCTTTATTGGTATAATCAATCAATTCATTGTATAATAATCAACTTAAGTTTTAATTATAAATCCTTAATAACGTAGTTATAGTTCCTTAATGTTGGTATAATAGCAAAATTGGAAACATTTGTATAAGAATCAAGTTAAGCTTGCTAAATAATATAGCTATAATTCCTTAATGGGGTACAATATTGAAAACATGTAACATGAACTTAAACATGTGTAATCAACTAACACATACGCGTTGAAACACTAGAATAACATAAAAAACACTCATCGTAGTTCAACATAATAAACACTATAAACCTATAATCATAAAGTAGAAACCTAAACTAACACCTACTGGAATTTTACAGGTTAGTGAAAACGCTTAAGCTTAATATATGTGTAATGGAGTGCGGTGTTGATCGATCGTGGAACTTAATATGTCGAAGAAACATAAAAAAAACTCAGCATATTTACAACATAATAACATTACCCTGCATCAGCAAATCCACAAAATGTTGTCCAGCATTCAACATATTAAATAAGTCCTTGTTGGTAAAATCGATCGAGTATAAAATTAAAAGACCTGGTATCATTTTGGCCTTTGTTGGTAAAATAATTCTTTTTATTGGTATTGTCTTTCGTCGTATAATGTAGTTCGGGATATTTAACTAAAACAGTTGATATAATGTCGGCTTTTGTTGGTATGATATTTCCCTTTGTTGGTATAGTATACGTCTCTCCTAATATACTAAGTTCGACTAAATTAAAACAGCTGGTATAATTTCAGCCTTTACAGGTATAAGATTTTCTTTTACTAGTATAAGATATGTCTTCCGTGGTATATTGTAGTTTCAGTGTAGACCTAAAGCAGTTGGTATAATGTGGGCTTTTGTTGGTAAAGTATTTCCTTGATTTGGTTTAATATATCTCTTCCGTGGTATACTTTAGTTCGAGTGTATGGCTTAAACGATTTGGTATAATTCCTACCTTTGTTGGTAGAATGTTTCCTTTTATTGGTATAGATTTCTCTTAAGCGGTATACTCTAATTCGAGTATAAGAACTATAACAGTTGGTATAATATCGGCCTTTATTGGTATAACAACTAGAAATTGGATGGAAAAATAGAATTACAATAAATGAGTTTGCTGGTACAATATTTCCTTTTGTTGGTATAATAACTACCTTTCGTTGTATAATGCTCTTCGAGTAGAATAACCAAAATAGTTGGTATAATGTCCGCGTTTATTGGTATAACGGTTAGAATATGGATGGAAATATTAATTTAATAAATGACTTTGATGGTATAATAGACCCTTTTATTGATATAATATTTATCTTTTGTGGTATAGTAATTCCAGTAGAATAACTGAAACTGTTGGTATAATGTCGTCCTTTATTGGTATAGCGGTTAAAATATAGATGGAAATAATTATATAATAAATGATTTTGTTGGTATAATAGGTCCTTTTATTGGTATAATACTTGTCTTTTGTGGTATAGTTATTCCAGTAGAATAACTGAAACTGTTGGTATAATGTCGGCCTTTATTGGTATAACGGATAGAATTTGGATGGAAATAATAATATAATAAATGATTTTGTTGGTATAATAGTTCCTTTTGTTGGTATAATATTTGTCTTTCGTGGTATAGTAATTCGAGCGGAATAACTGAAACTATTGGTATAATGTGTGCCTTTATTGGTATAACATTTAGAATCTGGATGGAAAATAATAATATAATAAATGACTATTGGTATAACAGTTCCTTTTATTGGTATTATATTTGTCTTTCGTGGTATAGTAACTCCAGTAGAATAACTGAAACTGTTGGTAGAATGTCGGCATTTATTTGTATGACTTTTAGAAATTGGAAAAAATAATAATATAATAAATAACTTTGTTGGTATAATATTTCCCTTTGTTGGTTTACTTTTGATCTTTCGTGGTATTTTTCTTGGAGAAGAATAACTAAGACAGTTGGTATAATGTCGAAGTTGACTGGAAAGTTATAAATATAATAAATGACTTTGTTGGTATAATGTTTCTTTTTGTTGGCATAATTTTTGTCTTTCGTGGTATATTGTGCATATCTTAATTCGTATATAAAATAATAATAACATTATTCGTTGGTATAATACTGATAACAATTGGTATAATATCTTAAATTCGACTTTGTATAATAAAGAGAACAATTGGTATAATCTCCGTTTTTATTGGTAAATTACATCTTTAACAATGAGTATAATTACTTGTTGTGGTGGTACGATTTTGATGACATATGATATAATAATCTGGAAGTTTTTTAAATCACTGAAGAAGGGTCATTATCGTCATTTTTGGCATTTGAGGTATTAAACATAAAACTTTTCGCAGATGGGTACCGATCAGGAATAAATAACTTCAGGGGTATTTAAGAGGAATTTTAATCTTTGAAAGGTACTGAAAGGGAATTTACCCATAAATTTACTACCACTTGTAAATGTAAATGAATTGAAGAATTTTATAACCATTTCTTCCAAGGTCGCTTGATAGTCTATTTGGTGTGCTGTCTACACGCTTTTTCCGATTATTAGTTCTTTTTTGGTTATTTATTTTTGGGGCTTTTAAGAATCAGCCCCTCTCTAAGTTTCAAAATATGAATCAGCCCCTGTCAGTATAAATCTCAGTTTTAAGGACCCAATATCTTTTAATTTTAGAGAAAAGGACCAACTACTTGATCTGACCAAAATACCCCTATAAGTTGTATAATAAGTGGTATCCAGAACCAATTTTCTGTTATCAACGTTACCATATTACTAAGTAAATAAATATTCTTTTGACGATCAAAAAAACTCGCAGATCTTTCGAGCGATCATCGGAAACGAAACGGAATCTATCCCCGAGGGTTTATTTTGATATTCAGGTCTCGAAATGTTTGATTTTACAGGCATATTTTTCGAACTCTTTTGACGCAAACAAATAAAAACTCGATGAAATCGAATCTCGATTCCGTCGAAATTGAAAATATTTTGTACAAATTGGAGAGACCCATAACCTAAACAAATCTTTGAAACACAGTATTGGCTCTACTGTTCGTCGCTCGTGGTTAGCCGAAATTTAAAATCGTCGTATTGTTGGCTAAAAATCTGTTCCCGAAACGTGGTATGGATCGTCATGCATCTGTCACCCTGAAACAATTAACTGGTATTTGTGAGCTGGCATATGGTATATATACTGATTTAAAGGTATCTTTAAGCTGGATTTGGTACCGTATGTCAATTATCTGGTATCATTACAACAGTAAAAATTCGATCAAAACAATCGATCGTATATATTATTTCCATCTGCACGAACACACGTCCTGCACCAAACCAAGTTGGGTGTGTCCTAGATGGTTTATCATGTTATTCAGGTCACAAATGTTCGATTTTTACGGGTAAATTTTCGAATTCTTTTGACGTAAATAATTAAAATACGGTGAAAATCAAATCCTGATTCCGTCGAAATTGAAGATATTTTGTACAAATTCGAGACACCCATATCCTGAATAAATCGCTGAAGCACAATACTGGCTCTATCGTTCGTCGCTCATGGTTTGCCGAAATTTAAAATCGCTGGATTGTTGCTAAACAACTGTTCCCAAAATGTGGTATGGATTGTCATGCATCAGTCACCGTAATAAAGTTAACTGGTATTGGTAAGCTGATATATGGTGTATATACTGATTAAAAGGTTCGAGTAAGCTGGATTTGGTACCCTTTGCCAAATATCAGGTATCACCGTAACAGTGGAAACTCGATCGAAACAATCGATCATATATATTATTTCCATCTGCACGACCTGCACCAAACCAAGTTGGGTGTGTCCTAGATGGTTTATCATGTTATTCAGGTCTCGAATGTTCGATTTTACGGGTAAATTTCTCGAATTCTTTTGACGCAAATAATTAAAACACGGTGAAAATCGAATCCCGATTCGATCGAAATTAAAGATATTTCGCACAAATTCGAGAGACTCATATCCTGACAAGTCGTTGAAGCACAATACTGGCCTATTGTTCGTCGCTCATGGTTGCCGAAATTTAAATACATTCGCCGGATTTGCCTAATTTTCCGAAATAAGAAAGTGGTACCAGTAAGTTATTAATTGTTATTCTCTGTGTAACTGTGTTGTCCACTTTAGGCGAGATTTCAATAATTTAGGCGGGATCTCAATAATTTAGGCGGGAATTGCATTATCCGGAATGTTCTATATTGTCAAGGGATATTACCACATCAACACATAATACCGAATCTTCAATATAAAAGAACAATACAAATCCAATTTTCAATACTATTGTATATATTGATACTGCATAATAGGTTTTTCATACCACACTACTAATATCATTAATTTCGCTCACAAATCCATTTTTCTTCGATTTTTTAGGGTTTGAGGTCTCGAATTTTGAGTTTATGGTCTATTAAATGTTGTTCGTGCTTTAATGTTGAACTTTGAATACGTTGTAGTGGAATTCATAACGTTATTTCTCATCAAAATAGATACTAGTATATTTTGTGAAAGAAGAGCTATGTGTTTACATGACTTTTGACCTCAACTTTCACAATTGATATCAACATTCGCATAACATGTCTTTAAGGGAATTTGGTTTGTTAACTTAGTAAACCACATACTTACATGAACATAAATCTTATACATTCGGGAAAAAGTGAATTGACGAACAAAATAAGTCTAATTAATGATGTTATACTGAAAAGCGTATTATGTGGTATATGTACCAAACAATGTGTCCTAAATTCGGTTGGTTGTTTCTTTATATCAGACTTCTGGTATTATTTGCAGATAATGTGGTAATATTCTAAAACATTTCATTAATTACGCTCACAAATCCATTTTTCTTCGATTATTTAGTTTGAGGTCTCGAATTTTGACTTATGGTCTATTAATGTTGTTCGTGTTTTAATGTTGAACTTTGAATACGTTTGGGATGGAATTCATAACGTTATGTCTCATCAAAAGAGATACTAGTATATTTTGTAAAAGAAGAGCTATGTGTTTACATGACTTTTGATCTCAACTTTCACATATTGATATCAACATTCGAAAAACGTGTCTTTTAATGAAATTTTGTGATTTAACTTCATCATATCACCTATTTCCATGAATTTCAATCTTATACATCCCAACGAAATGAATTTACGAACGAATTAATCGAAAATAATAATGTGGTATTGATTAGCTATGTTGTGGTTCTCGTAGCTATAAATGTGGTATAATCACTGTTTATATGTTATTGTTTCTCAGACATGTGGTATTATTTGCAGGCAATGTGGTAATATTAAGTTATTGTACTGTTAATATCTCTGACAATCTAGAACCTTCTAGAATGTTCTCAGTTATGTGTTACCCAGAATGCGTGAATCGTTACTCAGAATAAATGAAGTGTTACCAACCAACTTGTTACTTGACAAACGTTCCAATACTTC
Source organism: Craterostigma plantagineum (assembly GCA_027422505.1). NCBI lineage: Eukaryota > Viridiplantae > Streptophyta > Magnoliopsida > Lamiales > Linderniaceae > Craterostigma > Craterostigma plantagineum. The sequence continues at coordinate 7,276 of JAPQWV010002137.1, forward strand.
GCATCAAAATTTGTTACCGAAAAAGAAGCAAGTGGTAGCAACGTGACGTGATGTGTTTCTGAAATTTTTTTATCTTTCTCGTGACACGTTATGGTTTTCTAATTATTTATTACTTTTTTTTCTGAAGAATTAGTTGTTATTACTGAGGCAACATTTATTCTTTTATGTTAAGAATATGGTATAGGTTTTGATAGTACTGTTATCGAACAAGCATAAAGTGGTACTCAGGTAAAGTGATTTGTTACAGAAATTGAAAATGTTTGGATCTTAGGTCGCGTCAACATTCATTGTAATTTCGTGTCGATTACTAAGACCCACATCCAAATTGGTGTGAATCCCATTCTTCGAGCACAAACGTCGACATTTCACTCGTGTTTGTACCAAAATTTTCGAACTGAGTTTAAAGCATCGTTCCCTAACATCGAAAATTTTCGTTGTTACGAGGACCCATGAGAAATTGAGCTCGATTTATCTTTTTCGCTCAATAACGTCGAAGATATATGAGATTTCAGGGCGTTTTGGGTGTCGTACGAATTGACACCCTAGTCCATACTAGTCACATGTAGTTATTATAGGAAATAAACCGTATTTGTTTTCCCATTTTTTGTTATACATAATGCAACATTTGTTCCTAAGTACTAATAATCTGTTATTATTTATGAGAATGTTGTTTCCTAAAGAGACGCAAATGGTATCAAGGTGACATGATGTGTTACTGGAATTTTTTTATCTTTTTCGTGACACGTTAGTTTTCTAATTATTTATTCCTTTTTTTTCGAAGAATTAATTATTATTACTGAGGCAACATTTATTCGTTAATGTTAAGAATATGGTATAGTTTTTCATGGTAGTGTTATCGTACGAGCAGAAAGTGGTATCCAGGTAAAGTGATTTGTTACAGAAATTGAAAATGTTTGGATCTTAGTTCGCGTCAAGATTCGTTGTAATTTCGTGTCGATTACTAAGACCCACATCCGAATTGGTGTGAATCCACATTCTTCGAGCATAAACGTTGACATTTCACTCGTGTTTGTACCAAAATTTTCGAATTGAGTTTGAAGCATTATTACAACATAACATCGAAATTTTCCTTGGTTACGAGAACCCATGAGATATTGAGCTCGATTTTACCTTCTCCGCTCAATAACGTCGAAGATTCCGGAGATTTCAAGGCGTTTGGGTGTTGTAAACAACAGATGAGGGATCACAGAGCTACAAAAATCGTATGAGAGGGATGATGGCATAGCTTTGTAATTTTTCGCAACATATGAGGGCAAATGAGTCTTTTTAGCACAATTGGGTCCTTATCTCTAAGGAAAACTTGAGATGGGTGTTTTAAACTGAAATTTAAAGTAATTGGGGCTGAATCCAAATGAAAGTTACTTATGTGGGGCTGAAACGAAATTAACTCTTTATTTTTCCTTCCCTTTCGTTCTTTGCGATCGTCGCCACCATTTTTCTTTTTTTGAATTTTTTTTCTTTAGAATTTGGTTGTGTTGAATGAAGTTCGATTTGGCATTGAGTATTCGATCTCATCGTATATTTATTACACTGTGGATGACAGTCATGTGATGAGACTTCGTTTTCCAATCACAACAGACCATACCATTATTGTACGTTTTCTTGCAAGAAAAGCATTTGCTCGATCGTCTTCTGTTTCATCCACTTCTTTCTTATACAAAATTGAGTACCTTTTTTTTTATGATTAGTCGTGGAGCTCAGCGTAGCTGAAGATTTGCTTGTGTTGGGTTTTTTTTTTTTTTAAATTTTGAGAATCAAGATTATTTGAACTGAAAATAGGCTGTTTTTTAGCTTTTCTTTTTCTTTCTTTCTTGTCTGGGCTATGATTATTGTCCGAATCTCCAATGCGTTGTGGTTGAATTTCCGGATTTCTTGGGACTTTGTTGAAATCAGCATCAGAATTTTCTATGAATCTCTGGGTTTTTGGTTATTCTGCTGATTTTGTGGTTTTGTAAGGGGATTTTGAGTTTTATGATAATGTTTTTGTCTTCCTTTACATTGAGATCATGGCCTCAAATCACCATCCATTGTTGATAAGAAAGAATTCACACTCTTCTTCTTCGGTGCATTAGAGCCTACACATTCTGAGTATGGAATCTCATTTCCACAATGAAATTAGTGAAAATTCATCCCAAATCCCTAATGAAATTACGAATTCTTCGTTGAAGAGAAGTATTTCGTCAATTCAATCAAAAACTTCTGCTAACCACTCCGTTAGGGAAGTCACCTGCGATTTAGGACCAAAAGCTCAAAGACACAGTTCAACGGGCGCAGATTCAGAAGCATTCAGCGCTTCTTACAAGGAAATCAACGACGAGGATGCAAGGGTAATTTACGTAAATGACCCCGAGAGAACGAACGAGAGGTTCGAATTTTCTGGGAACTCAATTAGGACGGGGAAATACTCAGCGCTGACCTTTTTGCCCCGAAATCTGTTCGAGCAGTTCCACAGAGTTGCTTATATATACTTCCTCGTTATTGCCATACTGAATCAGCTTCCTCAGTTAGCTGTGTTTGGTCGTGGAGCTTCGATAATGCCCTTAGCCTTCGTATTGCTCGTCACAGCTATCAAAGATGCTTACGAGGATTTCAGACGCCACCGTTCAGACAAGATCGAAAACAATAGGCTCGCTTGGGTTTTAGTGGATGAAAGGTTAGGACAGAAACGGTGGAAAGACATAAAAGTTGGAGAAGTTGTCAAAGTTTCTTCGAACGAAACGCTTCCCTGCGATATGGTCTTGCTTTGCACGAGCGACTCGACTGGCGTAGCTTATGTTCAGACAACAAATTTAGACGGCGAGTCGAATTTAAAGACAAGGTACGCCAAGCAGGAGACACAGGTAAGAAATCCAGAGGGAGATAATAACCTTAGTGGGCTGTTAAGGTGTGAGAAGCCAAATCGAAATATTTACGGGTTTCAAGCGAACATGGAAATCGATGGCAAACGCATATCTCTCGGGCCTTCGAACATAATCTTGCGTGGCTGTGAACTGAAGAACACTGATTGGGCTTATGGGGTAGCTGTTTATTGCGGGCAAGAGACAAAAGCAATGCTTAACAACTCGGGCGCTCCTTCAAAGAGAAGCAGGCTTGAGACACGAATGAACAGAGAGATTATTTACCTTTCGATCTTTCTTGTTGCTCTGTGCACAGTTGTGAGCACTTGCCACGGTGTTTGGCTGAGAAGGCATAGAGGGGAATTGGAACTAATGCAGTTCTATCATAAGAAGGACTATTCAGAGCCTAACGTGGAGAACTACAACTACTTTGGTTTGGGAATGGAGGTTTTCTTTGTGTTCCTCATGTCTGTTATAGTTTTTCAGATTATGATACCCATTTCGTTGTACATATCCATGGAACTTGTTCGTGTGGGCCAGGCTTTTTTCATGATCCGTGATGATAGAATTTACGACGAGTCTTCGAAATCGAGGTTTCAATGTAGGGCCTTGAATATAAACGAAGATTTAGGTCAGATAAAGTATGTGTTTTCCGACAAAACTGGGACTCTCACTGAGAATAAGATGGAGTTTCGATGCGTTAGTATTGGTGGAGTGGATTACAGCAATGCTGAGACGATTCTTGAAGATGGACGAATAGGATGTTCAGTTCAAGGTGATTTTATTACATAACCATAACACTTTACGCAGATGGACTAAATTTTCTGTGCGAGAATGAGTTGACTCAATTGTTTCTTTGTCAGATGGAGAGCAATTTTTGAGACCGAAGATGAAGGTAAACGTCGAGGAAAAGCTTCTGCGTATGACAAGACAAAGGGACACTGTTGAAGGAAGTTATGTGCATAACTTTTTCATTGCATTGGCGGCTTGTAATACTATTGTGCCTATGGCTTTGGAGACATCGAATCCTAACCTTAAATTGGTCGATTATCAAGGCGAATCTCCTGACGAACAAGCCTTAGTCTATGCTGCAGCTGCTTATGGGTATATGCTCGTAGAAAGAACTTCGGGTCATATAATCATCGACGTTCATGGAGAGAAACAAAGGTAGATCAGTTCCTATGTTGACACCTGTCTTTATTACATATTGCGTGTTCATTCCAACGTTTTCTATATCATAAATAGGTTGTAATAAGTTCTTGACTATCTGAAACCGAAAGTGCATATATTATTAACATAGAAAATAGTTCGATTTAGGATTTCCGGTGCGCATTCTTCTATGAAGCTTCTGCTTGAAGCAGCAATCTGCAATAAGGCCTAAATAGTAAACTGTTTATCTCCTTTTCTAATTCTGTTCCAACTATTTTTTTGTTTTTCCCTTCACGTTCAATGCCCTTTTCTTTCCTTATATATCTAATTCCTTCACTGATATTTCTTGTTACTCAATCTAGTTTTCTAAGACGTACCATATTGCCTCTGCAGATTCAATGTCTTGGGGTTGCATGAATTTGACAGTGAAAGGAAGAGAATGTCTGTCATATTAGGCTGCCCAGACAATACCATAAAGGTTTTCATAAAAGGAGCTGATACATCTATGTTCAGTGTAATAAACCGATCCACAAACATTGACGTCCTAAAGTCCACTGAAGCCGATCTCCACACATACTCTTCAAAGGGCCTGAGAACGCTCGTCATTGCAGTGCGCCAGCTCAACCCATCAGAATTCGAACAGTGGCAATCATCTTACGAACAAGCAAGCACAGCTTTACTGGGCAGATCAGCTTTGCTTCGTAAAGTTGCAAGCAATGTCGAACACCACCTTAGCCTATTAGGTGCCTCAGGCATCGAAGATAAGCTGCAAAAAGGTGTCCCCGAGGCAATCGAAGCACTGAGAACAGCGGGCATTAAGGTTTGGGTTCTTACAGGCGATAAGCAGGAAACAGCGATTTCAATAGGGTACTCCTCTAAGCTCTTAACGAGCAACATGACTCAGATAGTGCTGAGCAACAATCATTCTAAGGATTCGGTTAGAAAGAGCTTGCAAGACGCTATTTTGCTTGCGAAGAAGTTCTCCATTTCTTCTGAAGTCGGCGTGGGGCCCGAATCGAGCCAACTTGCTTTGATCATCGATGGGGCAAGCCTTGTCCATGTCTTGGATTCTGAACTTGAAGAGGAGGTATGGCCACCTTAAGCTCTTACGCAAACAGGCTTATTCATACTTTTGCCGAGATGGGAGAAAGAAAAAGAAATGGAAATAAAAATCTTATCTTTTTTTTTGGTTTTTCTGCAGCTTTTCGAATTATCGACCAAATGCTCTGTGGTACTGTGTTGCCGTGTGGCTCCATTACAGAAGGCAGGGATAGTTGATTTGATAAAAAGTCGAAGCGACGACATGACCCTTGCAATAGGCGATGGTAAGAGCTGTAGTTTGAAGTATTCTCCTTTAAGCAGCAAAGTGAGCTTATTATGTCCACTTCGTAATTTTTCTTTTTTATTTTTGTTTTCGAAGGTGCAAACGATGTTTCGATGATCCAAAGGGCTGATGTAGGAATAGGAATCAGTGGGCAAGAAGGTCGACAAGCTGTTATGGCGTCGGATTTTGCCATGGGACAGTTCAGATTTTTAGTTCCCTTACTGCTCGTGCACGGGCATTGGAACTACCAAAGGATGAGCTACATGATTTTGTACAACTTCTACAGGAATGCTGTTTTCGTTCTCGTCCTATTCTGGTAAGTAATACGTATTCTGCTTTTCCGGTAATATTGGGACCATAAGTTAGCTCATATGTTAGAAAGTATGGAGAAAAGCAGATTAGAATTTAGTGCAGTTTCTGAGAATCAGTGTTGGGATATCCTTCCAATAGAATTTGGTAGAAGTGGAAAATCATTCAGAAACGAATTTCAAGATGTATTAGTCTACTTGTCTGGATTTTGGTAGGCTTCAGTTTCCTAACCTGACCTCCTCTGAATGTCCTAAATCTGTGATTTATTCTTACATATCTACGTGTGATAATAGCCAACTCCGTTAGATTGTTGATAACAATTTGATATTTTCGGATGATGTGTCCAAAACAAAGTAACGCCATTTCCCAATCAGATAAGATACTGTTGGGAAGAATATATATAAGGCGATACACTCCGGTCAAGCTTAAACTTGAAGGTGAAGTGATTATTCAACAGATACAGAAGACATGAGTTTGCCAACTTATCTATGAAGAGAACAAAATAAATGACAAAATACTTTCGTATATATATAAATGTAAAATATTGAATATTATTCTGTTTTACCAGGTACACGCTCTTCACCGCCTTCACCCTCACAACAGCCATAACTGATTGGAGCAGCGTACTATACTCCATAATATACACTTCGGTTCCTACAATAATCGTGGGAATCCTAGATAAAGACCTAAGCCGAAAAACCCTCTTAGAGCATCCTCAGCTCTACTACTCGGGACAAAGACAAGAGAGTTACAACGGTAAACTATTCTGGCTAACGATGTTAGACACTTTGTGGCAGAGTATAGCTGCTTTCTTCTTCCCTCTCTTTGCGTATTGGAAGAGCGATATAGATGGATCGAGCTTAGGTGATCTTTGGACAATCGCCGTTGTAATAATGGTGAACGCTCATTTGGCGATGGATGTCATAAGGTGGTGTTGGATAACGCATGCTTCCATTTGGGGATCGATAATAGCTACTTTCATCTGTGTGATGGTCGTCGATGCCCTTTGGTTCCTCCCAGGCTACTGGTAAGATTTATTGGTTAAATTGCGATTTTTATTTTTTTTATTTCCATTTAATTTTTCGAAGGGGTGGTAACTTCGATGGGCATATCATATCGTTCATGGTTCTGTTCTCGTTTTTGTTAAGTGACCAACCTAAAAGTCTAAACATGAATAGAGTTGTTGGAAACAAAAATTATAATATTATACATTTGACCTCATTTATATTCTATTTCCAACACGTTCCATCACGTCCTGGCTGATTTCTTCATTATCTAACTTTAGACGTATAATTTTCTCAAATTGGTGGTCATATGATGGAAGTGTATCATATTTTAATTTTATGTACATTATTTCCAACACCCTTCCTCACGTCTAAACTGATTTCTTCGTTACTTAGCGAGACGTGTAATTTTTTGAGATTCTGACCATGTCCATCTTCGTTTGAGCTCTGATACTATATTGCAATCATTTCTGATTTACATGGCTATAACTATTTTTGGTACTGATCTTTGAATCTTCTCCTCTTTCATTAGTTTCTTCCTCTTTTCTTGATTTACCATATTTTGTACTTATATATTTTTCTCCCTTTGTGTATGTTCGATTTTTTCGCAGGGCGTTCTTTCACATAGCTGGTAAAGGGTTATTCTGGATAAGTGCGTTGGCGATTGTTATTGGGGCGTTGTTCCCTCGTTTTGTCGTAAAAGCGTTTGCTCAGCACTGCAAGCCGAGTGATATTCAAATCGCAAGAGAAGCCGAGATGATCAAAAGATCATCGTCGTCGCAAAATGGAGCAGCAGCAGAAATAGAGTTGAATCAGAAATCTTGATTGGAATATTTTTTCGCCATTTTTATAGGCCACGTGTCATGTTTTTCTTCTGATTTTGGGGACTTAGGTTGATGGAAAATCTTAGCATAAAAGGATAGGGAGAGAGTGTTATTTGCTGAGTTTGTAATTGTGTATGTATTTGTTGCATGCAATGCGCTCTCTCTTGAGTTATTTATATACACAATACAAATGCGTGTAATTTGGTTGCAACTGCCTGATGATTATTTTTTGTCATTATCACGATTTCATTCTTATGCCATTCTGGGAAACACGGGGAGATACTATTTTTTTGTCGTTTTTTTTTTTTTTTTTTTTCAATTCTTGATTCTACGGATTTGGGAGCTTTTGCTTCTGTGCGCCACTCATGAAAAATAAAAGACAAAAGAAATTGAAGTGTATTGTCGTAGATCTCGACATAATTATTATTTGGGGCTTCTACACTTAAATACCTACATCAATAAAAATTAAACAGTTCAGTCCCTTGTCAGATAAATTTTTAAACTAGGTACCTAGTTGAATTTTATTTTACTGATAGGTACCTAACTGACGGATTTACCCCTACTAAAACTGTTTATTTACATCTTTTACCTGCTTTTCTCATTTCACGTTCGTTCCTTCATAAGAAAAAAAAAACTCACACCCATCTTTCCAAATCGCGCGATTAATTCCCAGAGATCGAGCTTGTTCCCTTCGTTCGTCGCGATATTGCCCTCTGTCTACTCGTTCGTCGTGGTATTGGCCGTCTGAAATCGATAGGTAAGTAATTCGCAGTATTTCCGTCTGTCCACTCGTTCGCGGTATTTCCGTTATCAATAGGCTTGTACCTAGTTTGATTTTGCCATAATTCGTTGTGTTTAAGCAATTTTGGTTAGTGGTCGTAACAATGGATGCGTGTTTTTGGAATGAGATTGATATGTTGTTCGATTAGGGTTTTTTTGTGCGTGTTCAGATGGGTGGAAAGTCTCAATTTGGGTTGGAATGGGTCGATTTTGATTTTCTCGAATGGATCGATTTTGGTTTTTTCGAATTGGGTCAATTTGTTTTGGTACTACATTATCACTGCTTTTGGTACTTTCTATTTGGGCAAATTGGTACCCCTTGTGTGAATAAAATGGTACTGCGTGTTAATAGTGGTTTTTCCGAATGGAGTCAATATGTTTTGGTACTACATTATCACTGCATTTGGTACTCTCTGTTTGAGAAAATTGGTACCCCTTGTGTGAATAAAATTGTACTACTTGTTAACTGATTTTTTTGAATGGGGTCAATTTGTTTTGGTACTACATTATGATTGAATTTGGTACACTCTGTTTGGGCAAATTGGTACTCCTTGTGTGAATAAAATGGTATTGCTTGTTAGCAGTGAGTTTTTTGAAAATGGGGTCAATTTTTTTTTGTACAACATTATCACTGCATTTGGTACCCTCTGTCTGGGTAAATTGGTATCCATTGTGTGAACGAATAGTACTGCTTGTTAACCGTGTGTTTTTCGAAAATGGGGTCAATTTTTTTTTTTTGGTACTACATTATCACTGCATTTGGTACCCTCTGTTTGGCCAAATTGGTACCCGTTGTGTGAATAAAATGGTTCTGCATTTGGTATCTATGTAAGAAGACCGTGGATCCAGAGTTTAACCGGCCCCTATTTGGCGACGTAGACTGCGGGTGCATGCTTGTTTAACCATAGGGGAGTACGTTGTCGACACCCAAGAGAAATATGGCAAAGAAGTAAACATGGATGTGTATTGTGCTTCTATGGCTGCTCGCATTTTACGTGACGAGCGTAGTTGTATGCTAGATCTTTTTCAGTAAGTTTCTTGGATATGCTGTTAGACTCTTTGGAGACTGTGTTGTTTAGTTTGGTTAACTTATTTTTGAGTTGGGGATGGGACTGTTTGGAGACCTTTGGTTGTTTATGTTGGTTTTCTTTTGTACTGTGTTGTGTTGTTCTACGACTGTCCGTAATTTATGCAGTATCATATGTTATTGTATGACAATATCTTATCTTTTACGTACAGAGCACCAGAATATGCAGGTTAACCGTACCTTATATATCGCACATGAAGTACCTTATTTGTTGTACCATTACCATACCTTAAATTACATGTAGTACCATAACCTGAAATTTTACAGTATCGATACGTATACATATACGGTACCCAGATATGCAAGTATATCGTACCGTAACGCTTACATATAGAGTACGTAATATGCAGGTTAACCGTACCATTACGTAAATATATACCGTACCTTATATATCGCACATGAAGTACCTTCTGTTGTACCATTACCATACCTTGAATTTACATATGTAGTACCATAACCTGAAATTTTACCGTATCCATACGTATACGTATACGGTAACAAGATATGCAAGTATACCGTACCGTATCGCTTACATATAGAGTACTTTAATATGCAGGTTAACCGTACCATTACGTAAATATATACCGTACCTTATATATCGCACGTGAAGTACCTTATCTGTTGTACACTAAGGTACCTTGTGTTTTACAGAAGGTACCTTATCATTTACCTATATAGTACCATAACCTGCAGGTTTACCGTATCTATAATTACACATTTACAGTACCCAGATATGAAAGTATATCGTACCATTTGTTATACGATCGAAAAATAAGTACATTCCTAATCGAATCGCGTTGTCCTGCGTGATTTTGGCAATACCTAACAATAACGAAAAAAAATATATGAAAGCCTAATGCACTGAATTCGCAGATGTAGCACTCACCACATTATTCAAATTATGTTGTAGATGTTCTTGCTTGTATCACTATACTATAATGAATCATGGTATTCTAAGATTTAATTCATGCGTGCGGGGCGTAATGCACCGAATTTAATCTGAAACGTATTTAGCACTATATATTATTGGTATACGGTGGTTCGAGATGAAAAAGTAATTCGATCGACCCCGAAAATTACTAACCCTAGTATGACGTATCATATATATAAGGGACACCGTACCTTAAATATCTTTGTAGGGGTACCTGTCGTTTTGTTTAAAGCGTACCAACGCAGCCACGGTTGCAGTACCCAAAATTACATATGACATGAAACATTTTATTAAAGCCACTGACATGTCATATGAGCTGTCTTTTATTATTTAAAACCTCGTATGTCAGAATCTGTCCAAACATGACATAGAAAATGTCAGAAATCTATCCACTCATTACTGAAAAACGTCAGAAAAGTGTGCAATCATTACTAAAAAAGTCAGAAATTGTACCATTCCTCTATCCACATCAACACATGCTGAAATGCTTCGTTTGTGACGGAATATAGCCAAGTCTTAAATTCAAAGTTTTACTTTAATTTATACGGTACCAACTTCTGAAAGGATACAGTACCCTATGTCTTACACTTAGAGTACCTATATTACCTATATTACAGTACCAAGGCTGCGTATATTAACGTACCAAATTGGGATATATTACAGTACCAAATATCCTGGATGCATGCTTCCCGAAATAAGATCTCAGATTGAGATCTTGATACACTGATTTTCTTCTCGGCTTGACCCCCATAAGAAGCACCTTCTTGTTTTATCGTATGCATATATTACGGTGCCAAATGTGCATATATTACTGTACCACTTTTGAATATCGTACGGTACCAAACGGGCATATATTACAGTACTAAATTTGCGTATATTAGGGTACCAAACTGGCATATATTACAGTAAAATTTACATCCATTACGGTGCCAAATGTACATTAGCAAACTGGCATAGGTTACGGTACCAAACATGCATGCCGTAGGGTACCAAACTGACATATATTACAGTACCAAACAGGCCTATCTTAACGAACCAAACTTGCATATCTTATGGTACCAAAATGGCATGTATTACAGTAACAAATTTACATATATTACGGTGCCAAATGTGCATACATTAGCAAAAGTGCATATATTACTGTACCAAAATGGCATTCATTACAGTACCAAATTTACATATAATACCGTACCAAATTTAGAAATCTTACTGTACCAAACTGGCATATATTACAGTACCAAATTTACATATATTACGTTACCAAAAGTGCATATATTACTGTACCGAACTGGCAGTCATTACAGTACCAAATTTACATATAGTACCGTACCAAATGTGCATATCTTACTGTACCAAACTGGCAGTCTATTACAGTACCAAATTTAGACAAAAATAATGAGTCATATCCTATTGACACATTTGAACAAAACAATGACGTACTGGCATCATTTAGACAAAAAGAATGAGCCAATACCATACAAAAGAGCACCGAAAAAAGTTATGGGACGAAAGCAAAAAGAAAATACATGGAAAATACGGACGCTACGTCGTTACGACTTCTGTACAAGTACGGTGATTATGTCCGTATTTCCCACATATTTTACACTTGTTGGATCTTCTATCTACCTGAGATGGAATCCTCCGTGTCTTTCGGCGACCGGGGAGAACGCGGATGTCCGGGTCACGAATGAAATTCTCATCATCTGTTTGAGCATTCATCTCGTGAGTCGGAATAGGGTTGATGATCGACAAATGTGCATAAATCGTAAAAAGAATGTCTCATAGTCCGCCACCAAACGAATTTGCAGACGCCATATTTTCAGATACTAGGCAACCTGTATAAATGGTACGGTATATAGTTTAGATTGGTACTGCATAACTGGACATTTTGGTAACGTATACACATGTTACTTGGTACGTGATATAAATACACAAAGATACTACAGAACATAAATGTCCAATTGGACTGTGTCGCATAATGTATTTTAGGTACGGTATAACAACATACAATGGTACGTAATATTCATAGGAAATGGTACGTCGTAACAGTTACATAAAAGAAAACCGAAATCTCGATGGATTAACCTCAATAATTATCAAATCCTAACATTCCACTCTTATATGGAGCTCCTGGATCGCATTGAGCTCCCAAATTTGGGATAAACCTTGAACAAACGCCCAAAATCGATTAACCAAATCCAAACCAAAAGAAAAGCTTACCTGACAAAATCAACCCCGAAAATCGAGAACCCAACGTTCAATAGGCTCTTCGATCATTGTCCGGCGCCGGCACGAGCAGAAGGAACTGGTCGGCAAGAAGAAATAGTCGACGACGAGCTGAAGGTCGAATTTTGCAGAGAAAAAAAAGCTGAAATGATATTCTAAATCATTTAATAAGGATATTTTCGTAATCTTAGGTGATTAGGTACCTAAGTGTAAAATTTTTAGTCAAATGGGTACCTACCCATAAAATATATCTGACAAGGTACTTAAGTGGCTTTTTAGTTTGTTATTGGGTATTTATGTGTAGATTGCCGTTATTATTTTTATGGGAGTTGAAACTGGTTTCTAGTGAATTTTTAGTCTTCGTGATCAAAGTATGTACCTTGTATTCTTTGAGTATTGTTTTTTATCCATCTTTCTTGATGAAAGTTCTTTTCCTTAGATGATCGAATGATATCTGCTTACGCTTCGAATTATTTTTGTTCAAAACATCACTGTTATAAAAGTACATCTAGGTCGTATTGGTAGAACCTCCCTCAAACAGATCTTTTTTAGATCACATGAAGTGAGTAGTATGACTTTCTACTAGCACATAACTATGATTTGAATTAAACTGAACTTTAATATTTTTCCGAAGATCCTCATTTCATATTCTCTCAGCAACATTAACCCTCAGATTCTCATTCTTAAATCCATGTTTATCAGCATAACTTTTTCTAACATGCACGTGGCATAAGTAAATCAAATCAATGGTCATATAGAGAAAATAAATAAATCGTCTTACAAAACAGCAGCATAGTATTCAAGTAAGCTAAACAAACAAATTAATGTACTACGGAAGAAAGTAGGCTAGTGAATGAAGTACATACAATTAATGAACAACCATCCAAGGAAAACTTCAGACAAAAACCTCACAAACACCAGCCTTTAGGTCAATTACGTACCTATATTACAGCTAAAACATTCCTCTCAAATTCAGAATTGAGGCTTTTAGATCACAGAGCAGATTCCTCGCTCTCTTCGGATTCAGATTCAGACTCAGTTGCTGAAATTAAGGAAGCTGATTGGATTTTCCCGGCATGCTCAAGGCGCATTAGAATGACGCCCCTGCAAGATTCCGTAAAATAAAAAGTAAATTAATAGATGGGTCAAACATTAAAGTGCTATAATCGACATGGTTATTGTGTGTTCTCCATCTTATGACTTGGGTAGTTCGGATTTAGGTCTTTTACAAGGCAAGTAATAGTTCGCTTGAAAATTAAATTACCTTGCGGAGCGAGACTGAGCAGAGATGTCTCGTACTTTAATTCTGTTCACTGTTCCACTTTGGCTAACCAATACAACTTGTTCATCACTTTCTCCGTCATCTGTCAGAAAGTTGATATTGATCAATAACTATGAAAACCATGCAATGGTTAATAATAACAAAAGTATGAGATACGAAAAAAAATCACCTCCCACGGAAAAACCCACAACAAAAACAGCAGCAAGACAATCTTCTGCAGCAAACTGAAGTAGAAAAATAGCAAGATTATAACTAGCTATATTGGAAGAAAAATGAATTTCGTAACAGAAATAAAGAAAGCAAGGAACTGGGACTGGTGATCTGTTTAAGAGTTTTGATATTCTGGCGAGAATTGACAACCAACCTTGTAACCTCTAAGACCAACCCTGTTTAGTGATGATGTACGGAAGCTAGCTAAAGGAACTCGCTTCCCATAACCACTCTCAGATATGAATAACAGCCATGGTCCACTGACGCGTCTACACCAAGAGTAATAAATTCAGGAAAGTTTTTTGTAAATTACAAGTGGAATGTCCAAGTTTCATGGTGCACGCATGAAATTGATGATTAAACTGAAAAATTACTTCGTCGATTTTGCTTTTGAGCTTCTCTCCAATTGTTTGGCCAAATGCGCATGAATTATGTCCATGCTAGCCATTTTGTCTCCTAGTTTCAGTTTCATAGCAATCCCACCTCGAGTATTCCTACCAAGTGCTCTAATCTGTGAAGCATATATATTAGCTAACTAGTGTTCAACTGAGTAAGACAACCAAATTGACCAGGTGGGTGTAAAAACAGAAGATCAACTTACATTCTCACAATGGCTAACAATCACCATTCCATTCTGTGAAGCCATGGCAACAAAATCATCATTTGTGCAGCGCCGTACCCACTTCAGTTCATCACCAGGAACCTATCAGCATATAACTAATGATCAGACTTCAATATAATAGCTTGAGGTAAATTCCAAAAAAGAAGCGCGCACGAACCAGTTGAATTGCTATGATGCCGGTTGACCTTATTGAAGAGAAATAGCTCAAAGGAACCTTTTTTATGTACCCCTTCATGGTTAGCATCATAAGATACTGGTCTCCTTCGAATTCTCCAACTGGGATTACTGAAGTAACTCTCTCACCATCAGACAAGGACAAGATCTGGACATGAAACAATTCAAGGTAAATGCAACAGAATTCTAATTAAACTCATAACTTTGTCCAGAGATAGGTCAATACTTGAACAAGAGGTGTGCCAGCTGCAGCCCTGCTACATTCAGGAATTTTATAGGCACGGGAAGAATAAACTATTCCCTTGTCACTGCAATAGAAAAAGGATCACAGTGATGGCATACAATGTATCACCAAGTTGGTTGGTCGAGAGAAAGGTATCATCACAATCCATCACTTAATAGTGTGCAATCAATTAGAAATAGCGCCTAGCAATAACCGGATCTTTCTTAAAACCTCCGCCTTGGTATTATGATTATGTATTTGTTACCCTCACCATTTACAAACAGAACGAGTGAACCATGCAAGTTACTTGTAAGCACGGCAGTCAGTTCGGACATGCCTGGGTGTGCATGTAGCATGAATGAATGATATATACTTTCAAGTCATTTAGTCAAAATTAAAGTTCAGTTACTATATTTAGATTGGGATGGATATAAGAGAATGAGAAACAGACAAATCGCTAAGCAAAGAATGTTTGAGAAAGAAGCTGGTACCTGAAATAGAGGACATAGTCATGGGTGCGGCACACAAGAAAATCAGACATGGTGTCATTGACTCTCAGCTTCCCAACTGATTTCCCTATAGTCCCTCGATTTTGAAGGTTGAAAGTATCAGGCCTCATTCGTTTGAGGTAACCTTTCTCACTAAGCGCCTGAGAAACATAGACAGCCCCATGGAGATTGTGTCATTTATTTTAGTAATCAAGTGGAAAAGGTAATGTACCAGAAGCATATCTTCATTGGGAATGACATCAATGTCTTCAAGTTGGCCACTAGCATTGTCCTCAAGCAGTGAACGCCTCGGAGTAAAAAATTTGTTTTTAATTTCATTTGCTTCTTCTTCCACCAACTACGTGTTAGAGCCAAAATTCAGTATAGTGGGCCATTAAATAATACGACACGGTCAAAAAAGTCCTTCAACGGGAGATCACTAAGACTGGGGCATGGTGTTAGTGTAACAGAGGGGCACGGTCAAGAAAGTCCTTCAACGGGAGATCATTAAGACTGGTTCACGATAGTACATGTATTGCAGCAATAAAATGTGAAAACATATTCTGAGGTCTTCTAAGGTTTTAGGAGGATCCAATGTCATTGTGAAAAGAACGACGCTAATAACGGCGACCGTTGGCAAGTAAAAATGGATAATCAAATTGCAAGTGTAAGCTCATTGTTCATCCCTTCCTACAGATATTATATATAAGAAATGTTGATAGCTATCCACTGTTACCAATTTGAATCTTTTCATTTGATGCTGTGGTTTAACGCATTAAGGAACTCTAGGAATAAAATTAATACGGATATAGCTTATGTGAAGCAATAAGCTCCAGCAGAATACCTCCAATATTAACTTTTTACTCGACAGTAATTCCTGAAGCTTGGAAATTTGTTCCGAAAGAGATTTTCCTTCACTAAGGAATTTGTTTTTCTGAAAGTACAAGATAATCTCCTTCAGACAAGGAATCATGATATAACGTAATATGAACATAAATGTCGCTAGATGCAGAATTACCTCAAGGAATGTTAGCTTTCTGAGGCTTATATCCAATATAGCTTCTGCTTGCTTTTCACTCATGTTGAACTCTTCAGAAGACAAACAAGGATGGAAGATAAAATGATCAGTATATGTCCCAAGCAACATAATCTAAAACAATGATCTCTACTGAGCAAGTAGTGTTATTTTTAACAGGCAGCACTAATTTGAACAAGTTCACTGCAAGGCATTGCCAGTTTACTTCACTGCGACAGGTAATAACCAAGTTGGAATATATCCTGAAGAACTAGCAACGGATTGTAAGACAAAACAAAATGCGTGTATATTATAGCCTGCTGCTTTATGAGAGTATATAAATCAATTTGCTGATTGTATGTGGTCTTGAGTATGGGTGTGCCAAGATTTTTTCAATGCTGACGATGCTTTTTATTTCAAACAAGAAATTCCAATAAATGAAAGCTACAATACATGAAATTGAATCCAAGGTTGAGGTTCGGCCATTCTGCCATTTCCTTTGTAGGAAGCACAGCTACGAAGCAGGAAATGAGAACACTGAACAATTTTGAGGAATCACATCTTACCCTTTCTTAGATTGGTTGTTGCTGCCACGTGACTGGAAGCTTTCCTGATAATGCCAATAACTGCATCCAGGTTGTCAAGACCTGTAATGATGCCCTATGGTACAAGATAGCCTGTCTTAGATATCAGCGTCTATGTTGATAAGGTTATTACATAGCTACTCAAATATATTAACAAGAGAGATTCACTCCTTAGTCTTAAAAAGAATAAGGGGAAATGATGCACGGCAAGCGCATATATGATCCATTACTCAAGAACTCGTGATGAAATAATATAACTTACCTCCACAATGTGATAACGGTCTTGCGCTTGCAAAAGTTTATGTTTAGCACGCCTTTCAACCACGGAGCATCTGAATTCCAAAAATGCCTGCAAAGGTAACTGACAAGTAAGCTAACCCTACAGGACACTGAGGACAGAATCTTTGAACCTTCACAACACCACTTTTTCTATGAGATACAACTAAAAGATTAGTAGCATAATCGACAGGAGAAAACCAAAAATAGAAAAAATGAGCATATGTATAAGTAGTACACGTCATATCGGCAACAAAACATAGTGTACTTATGTACTATTGCTTTGACATGGTTCGTATGAGCAGTCACCTGAAGCAATTCGTTCAGTCCCATCTGTTTTGGTTGACCATTAAGAATCCTGAGAAAAAGTATGCATGAACAGTTAAAAGAGTTAACCAGAATTTGCTCAAAAAGTGCGCTCAGAGAAATATAAAGTGAAAGCACAAGTGCCGCAACTTCCATCATTTGCCCCCAATTAGGACAACTACCACAATAATCAATCACATGACTACTTACTGATTTTCATATAAATCTTGCCTTGTATATTTGAAGCTAGATATACAAGATGTATAATAGTTTTATAATTCGTTACTTACCCCACCATATTGCAACTAAATGTTGACTGCAGTGTTGTTTGACGATACAGATTATTCAGAACGATAGCTGGATCTGACCCCCTCTTAAGCTGGTAAGATTGAAGCAAAGTAAGTTGCAGAGAGAGAAGAAATGTAGAAAGGTTATAAATAGAATCAATGAAAATTCTGTATCTTTAAGCGCAATCTTAATATTGTTAGATAAGACAGAAGGTACCTCAATTACAATGCGCATCCCAGATCGATCGCTCTCATCTCGTATATCACTGATTCCTTCCAAAGCCTAGAGAAATTCATTAAAAACAAACTCATATTGTGAATGAAATAAGGATTTAACAGAAAATTTTGGAGAGAATAATATAGGTAGTGTTATTCTAAGAATTCAATCACAAAAATAGTTAACTTTTTACTACTGTTATAAAACTAGTTCAGTTTTACTTTTAATTATTTTTCATCTTTCACCACAAAACTTCTTTAGATTACAACTTCACACATTCATTACATCGAATAATTATTAATAATTATACTTTGGACACAGTTCTTTTTTAACAATTAAAAGAAGATTGGATTTTTCAGTCACGACCGGATGGGCTTCTCACAGCTACTGCACGAAGCACTTTTTTTATATATTTTGTTGGATAATGCTTATTTGAATATTTTAAGGATTGCTGTTTTTTGGTTACTTTTCAAAGATTATTTCTCAAGCAAAAAAACTAAACCAAAGATCAATTCTCAAGCCAAATAATAATATAATAAAGGATGTTGATGAAAAAGAAAAGATGAAGTCTCCGATCACATTTTATTAATAAAACAATTGTTCAAAATGATTTTTGTTAAAAAAAAGAGTTAATTATGATTCAGCCCCCATTCAAGTTTTAAAATCGAGTTCAGCCCCTGTCAGAAAAACCAATTAGTTTTAAGGACCCGATTTCTGCATACCACTTCATAGATATGCGGTACCACTTCTTTGTTCTGTAGTACCACTTCTTTGTTATGCAGTACCACATAATTGTTCTGCAGTACCAATTAATTATTCTGCATTACCACATAATTGTTCTGCAGTACCAATTAATTGTTCTGCAGTACCACTTCATTTTTCTGCGGTAAAAAATGAAGTGGTACTGCAGAACAATTATGTGGTACTGCATAACAAAGAAGTGGTACTGAAGAACAAAGAAGTGGTATCGCAGACCGATGAAGTGGTAGCAGAAATCGAGTCCTTAAAAATAATTGCTTTTTCTGACAGGGGCTGAACTCGATTTTTAAACTTGAATGGGGGCTGAATTGAAAAAGCCCCTAAAAATATTGTTCATAATCATGTTACTAATTTTAGGTAATGAATTGTGAGAACGGAAGTTGTAATTTTAAAAAGTTTTGTGCTAAAAAACGAAAATAACAATAATAATTAAAGTTAAAAACTTAATTAGTTTTGTAACGTCTAACAATGGTAGAAAGTTAACTATTTTTGTAATTGAACTCTTAAAATGACATTATTAATGTTATTCTCTCGAAAATTTTGGCGTTGACACAGCAGTATCGAATGCAGTCACATCTACCTTTTAATTGATCACTTCCATGGGAAGTAATAAATACTTATATTAAACCACAGCACATCTAATTTTTAGTTAGCACAATTTAGGTGGTACCTTAGTTTCCACAAGTTCAGCAATTTTCTCCACGAGAGATGCTTTGTTGGTCTGGTATGGAATCTGTAATCAATTACGTACGATATAATTAACAATAAATTATTTGATCAGTTAACTATGTAGAAATAAATTTAAGTCTGAATAACTAGAAAATTATATTGACATAAGAGGAACCTCTTTTATGATAATTGATGAGCGCTTGTTTCTGGAATCCAGTAACTCTACTTCAGTCTTCCCTCTAATTATCACTCGTCCTCGCCCAGTTCTGTATGCCTCTAGAATACTTGACAGAGTTCACCAGATGTCAGAGATCAAATATTTGATCGCACCACAGGGGAATGAGTTTCAAAGGCTGATGTTAATGTGCAATCTACATCTCAAGCAAAACTCAAAAATGTTACAAGAGATCGTCCACAGGGATCTTCATGGAGCATCATAGCATGGAAATATGTCAACAAAGAAAAAAGAGCTTCGTTGCATCTAATCTCACAGTACACTAATGGAAGAACGTTCGTGTAATTACAATACCGAATAAAATTGAGGATACACTGTACTCATAGAAGAACGCTTCTAAAATTTCAATACTGAATAACATGATAAAGCTAAAATTTACCCAGTGTTTCCCATGATTATTCCTCCAGTTGGGAAGTCAGGTCCAGGCATGTACTCAAGTAGTTCTTGCAACTGTTTTGTACATTGAGAACGAGAAAAGAAAACAAGTTCGTAATCTGGTCCTATCATTAACATTTGCAAATGCATAGGAAGACAGAGGCCACAAATCAATTGATTCCAAAGAAAGCAGACAATAATGCCAAATCTTGTTTAAAATCTCTATTCCTTCAGCAAACACATCACTATACCGTAGCGTCTGGATTGTGAATCAACACAGACAAAGCGTCTACTAACTCCCCCAAATTATGCGGTGGAATATTAGTAGCCATACCAACCTAAGAGCAGAATGGCAGACATCATAAAATGCAGTTAGCAAAGATGTGCATGACAACCATGAGAATAGCAACAAAAACAGTTCTTAATTGAAAGAAAAGCATCAAGGAGATACAGCTATTCCCGAAGCACCATTCAACAATAGGTTTGGAATGCGTGCCGGAAGCAAAGATGGTTCTTTTTGCGAGTTGTCAAAGTTCGGAACAAAATCAACCTGCAACACATGAACTCAAATGGTCGAGACTTAATAGCATAATAGGGTTATTAGCCGCAACGTAAAGTTCAAGAGTGGCTACTGACAGTATCTAGTTCCAGGTCAGCTAATAACATGGCCTCTGCAAGTGCCTGGAGGGAGAAATAGAATGGTCAATCACACATATAAGTATTTACTTATGAGATGAAGCCAAGTACTTACTGGACGGAAGCAATGAATTCACATTAGTATACCTCAAGTCTGCACTCTGTGTAACGCATTGCAGCAGGAGGATCTGCATCGATAGAACCGAAATTTCCATGTCCACGAATTAGTGGACATCGCAAGGAGAAGTCCTGAAATGTACAAATACTAAGTGGTAATGAGAAATTAATCAGAAATCCCCAGAAGAAATGTCAGTTTATTTGGTCGGTTTCAACAAAGGTAAAAAACAACTGGTTTAACACTCCATGGATCAGTTAAGATGATATTTATATTTAGATATATTTATATATAGATATTTATTCATCAAAAAACCATTACAGGATTCCAAACAGGTGATATCACTAGCCAAATTCCAATAGAACAGACAAAACAGCGTCATTTCTTCAAACATTAATTATGTTCTCCTCTCCCTTACTTCTGCAGTGAAAGATACTCCCTCCGTCCCGCTAATTTTATCACATTTTTCCACTTCGGGCGTCCCAATAATTTTATCACATTTCCTTATTTAGCAAAAGAACTATCACAAACAACCAATATAATAATATTATATATTCTTAAAAGACGTGTCAAAATATACACTTTTTTACCTTTTCATTGTACTATATTATTATAATAATACCACCTTAATATGCGTATCGGCAACTTATGTGATAAAGTTGCCGGGACGGAGGGAGTAGCTGATAATTATAACACGGAGTGCGTAAGCCCTCTATTGCACCCATGCGGTACTAAATCTTATTACTAATTTGCATTAACATTAGTTACATATTCATACAAAGACTCAAAACAGATACTTACTTGAGCCATTCGAACCAATGAATCATACACGGCAGTGTCTCCGTGCGGATGGAACTTACCAAGAACCTGGAGTTTGAACAGCACAGATGATAAACTTTGGATGCAAATACATTATAAATGTTAATAAAATACAAGCTCCAGAAACGATACTCATAAACTCGGAACACTGGTAGAATCAAACACAAACCTCACCAACTACTCTTGCGCATTTCCTGTAAGGTTTCTTCGAAGAAAGTCCCAATTCATGCATTGCGAATCTGATTCATATATTGTCATAAACAGCAAAAACAATTCAGTCTGCTGTAACATTACATGACCAAAGGAAAAAAAAAAAAAAAAGACTGCAGATCAAGAACTGAAAGGTGAAATAACAGTGTGATTCACAGCAAACCTACAGTACATGGCAAGGAATGCAATACAACGATTAGAAAACACAGTGTTCTTTTCACATATTCCTTTAGTAAAAACAAATCAATTTAAACACATGAACACTAAACATATTGAGAAGCAAGCAAGTGAGAAAATATTTACAATATCCTCCTATGAACAGGCTTGAGCCCGTCTCTAACATCCGGCAAAGCCCGACCCAACAACACAGACATCGCATAAGACATGTACGCCTCAGTTGCCTCCTTGTGAAGCTCGGAAACCAAGATTTTACCGTCTCCTCCACCATTCCCATTCACGGACACGCCCCCATTGCTACCCTCCAGGGCTTGGTCGTCCGTACGCTCGGACGAGGATGCCCGAACACCGTGAAATCTTCTTCTACTAACTAAACGGAGGTTCGATAATCGCCTCCCCAGCAGAAGACGGGTCGGGTCGGTCTGCTTGAGCGCAGGGTGGTAGCGGAATAGCCGAAGGCCGGTGGCTAAGGCCATCACTGACGGTGGTTTTTGCGGAGTTAAGCACTGAATTGTGGAGTGGAATGCGTTCATGCCATTAGGGTTTTAGGGGTTTTGAATGTAAACGGATTGGAATTTGAAATGAAAAAAAGCCCTAGAAAATCGATTTGCGCCTAGCAAGGGGGGAATTTTGACAAAAAGCAACTGAAACCTAAAACAACTAGGTTTAGACCCGTGCGATGCACGGGCTGTTTAGTGATGATACATTAGAAGTAAACTCAGTAAAGACGGTGAAATAAGCATTTTACATTACAAATGATATTGCGTTGTGTTATTTTTGCATGACTGCTATTGAAGCAGTCGTGTAATTAGTCACAGTGGGGCAATCTCTCATTATAAATTTTATTACTGAAATCCATCTCTTTGTGCAATCGTGTAAATAATGCTCTAGCTTTATAGTTAATATATGGCTATGAATTATAATGTTATTTATTTTGTTGGACCGAATGAATTTATATTGGGGTTTTTCGCTCATGGTCGAATAAGGAAAATAAGTCCATTTAGTTTCAGAATAAATATCAACCCAATATTTATTAGATACTTTTGATAATATTTCTTTGTTTGTTGTTATTTAACTAACGTGTTTCACGATGATTGGAGGGTTCAGTCGTCTAGTTTTCAGTAGTGTCCTTTTTAGTCGTATTTTTTTAGCATTGTATTATATAGCGGATAATAGGAATGTAAGATATAACTAATGCACTTTTCAGTCGTGTATTTTGGAAGAATTCTGTCTCCACTATGAGGAAAAAACTTCCTGACTGGAGATCCAGTCGTGCATTGAATATTTGGCAAAAGTGTACTTTACTGTAAATATGTGGCCGATTTTTTCGGGCGTAATTTTTATGTAGGCCGTCGGTGTAATGCTAATGTGTTTAGGTTTATAAGACTGTGTAAGACTGCAACAATGTAATTCCAAATTTATGAAGGTTAACCTTTGAAACTTAAGTTGCAAAACAGTAAGATTGAAGGCGTAAGACCGATTTATTTATCACGACTACTCATTGAGAAGATGGTAGCCGATCTTGTAAGAAACAAAAGCATCTATACATGCATACTCTATCTGACCGTAGCTAAGAACTCTGCTCTCCCAATTGCTCAAAGTCACGCTTTTTGGCTTACGCATGACCATCCCACAAACGACCCAGGCTAGTTCTTGCAATCCTGGTCCTCGGAAATACCCTGGGGGCCAACGTGCTTTTGCAACAGCTGCCACGTCGACAACATTCCCGTTGTTAAACAACGCATTGTCACGGATTAGTTTCGCCATATCTTCCGGACTGCAACG
This sequence comes from Craterostigma plantagineum, assembly GCA_027422505.1. NCBI lineage: Eukaryota > Viridiplantae > Streptophyta > Magnoliopsida > Lamiales > Linderniaceae > Craterostigma > Craterostigma plantagineum. The sequence goes on from JAPQWV010002137.1 coordinate 31,232, forward strand.
CCGACAAAGGTGACATTTGGATTTAACATGAAATTCTTGAGTGACTCATTGTTTTCGTCGAGATGAGTTAGCTGAATGATTATGCATTTACGGTCGATGCACAATTGCAGAGTTGCTGTTCTGTGGACTATGTCGCGCGCCCAAACCGGTCTGCACTCTACGTCTAGGCCAACCAGCGTTGGGATGGGAACGTCGACTTGTTGAAGCCATTCCGTTACAGTGATGGAGTCGCTGGTCACTGTTGTTTCGATGGTCACATTGCTGAATTGTACACTAAAGATCCTCGTTGGCATTGTGACTGAGAATCTGGATTCTAAGTTTTGTTTTATTTAGCACCTTGGGCTCTTCATCTGTGAAGTTTGCATATTTATAGTCAGGTGCAAAGGAAAGCAAAGAGGCATATAATTTGTACGCGACTTTTGAGCTATAACTATTTAATGTTTATGGAATGGCGAAATTGATACGGGAGGTCCGAATGTTTCTTTTTGAGCTGAATATATGAATGTTCATAATTTGCTTTTGATGAGTAAGAATTTAAATAGTCTTCTCATTTGTTGCTACATAACGTGTTAGGAACATTAAAGTTTGCTAAGAAATACAATAATAATTTTAATTTGCAAATTATGTATGCCGTTTTGAATTTTTGATATTTTGTGCACTTTGTAAAAATAAAATGGTTGCTTCTCAAGACTCTTTGAGGTTCAACATCCGTCTCTATATCTGGGGATAAGTAGGGATTTGCTTTTATTAAATCAATTTCATTTTAACAGTTCGAGTAGTTTTTGTTATACTGTCGTATACAATCCCGTTTTTTATTGATTTAAATGTAAGACTATTTATCCGCTATACTGTTCGGTAATTAATATTATCAATTTCATAAAATAATCGTCATTATTCCGAACGTTGGCTATAACTATCCTACTACTATACGACTCCACAGCATTGTACCCTCATCGATCTTCGAAATTGTCTATCTCCAAGGTATGTTAATGTGGTAATGCAATTATAGTAACTTCAGTAACTCAATATAATAGGAATACGAATGGCTTTGTTTTCATAATTAAAAAACAACGTTTTCATTCTGTTAACCTGCGTATCATTAATGATGATATTCATTAATATCGATTATATATAAGACCGTAATTAAGAAACGCACCAACGTTTGAATTCCGTCAACGATCTCATTTAGTCGCCTGTTTTCAGTCGCTCAAACAGTTTTCATAAACGTATTAATACGATTCCATAAACGACCTCATTCAGTCAACTGTTTTTCAGCCGTGCAAGTATTTGTCAATAAGATTTTCAACAGTCTTGTATTCTCATCGATTTCGAAGCCTTGTCTGTCGCCATGCTATGTTAATGAGGTTAATGCAATTTAGCAACTCTATTACATTTCGAATGCCCAACGATTTGTTGTCATAATTAAAAGCAGTAATTTAAGCAGCAGTGTATTCTTATCCGATTCCAAACATTGACTATAGATGTGTCATACTAATACGTTTAATGCAATTGTAGAAACTTTAGTCAATTCCTATAATGATGACAATGAAAAGGCAAATCTTTCAACTACAATAGGATAAAATCTAGGCAATGTAGTTGGAACCGGTCTAAAACGAACTGTTTGGCTCCCATTAGACGGCATTCAGTCGTCTGTTTTTCAGACTTGGAAATATTATTGTCAATAGTGTAAATTTATTACGCCCTAGTGTACCCCAGCTGTAACACGTTCCAAGTTGAGTATGTATGAGACCCTATTTAAGAAACAACGATCTCATTCATTAACATGTTTAAAATCGAGTATGTATGAATCCCTATTTAAGAAACAATGATCTCATTCAGTCGCTTGACTAAAGTCGTGCAAAAAGTTTCAATAGTAAATTTACATGACACAATGGATTGCAGTCGCTCATTCATCATTTTTAAAAGGAATCTGAAATCTACTGTAAATATTTGTGAGTTTTGTCAAGTAAAATCTGGTAATGTATTGCAACCGTTTACGAATTCTGGAAGGGAGGCGGTGATGAATGCAAATTGTCCAATGATTTTGACAGGTTGTTTAAATATTACTCAGTATTGTATATGGATATATTTAGTATAACACATCATCAAATATAGCTTAATAATTCGTTAGCGTCATGAAGTTCATTACAATGAAGAACATTTCATTCCGGCTTAGATAAATATCAGCGAGTAATTTTTAATGTCTATGACTCCTCTGTGCCGCAGATGGAAGAAATACCAATAATAATCAAAATGAAACCGACCCACGAAATCTGAAATGGTCAAATGACAGAGGAATATAGTTCAGAACATGATTGGCGAAACATTAAAAACATTGTCCAACATTACTAAATTCCTAACAGAGGAAGAAGTAGTTTGCTTTCCTCTTTTCTTAAGTTCCTACGGCACCTTGAGGTGGCATTGTTATGATCCACGACGTCCTTGGTAGAATGCTCAGTGATGAAAGGTTGATTTTTTTTTTCTGAGATAATGGAACATCAACCACTGGTTGCCTGGAAGCAGTAAGAATGCACTTCATCTTCTCAAACTGGTTAAGAAATAGTATGAGAAATCAGCAGTGAAATTCAGAGATTTTGATCTTTAAAGAGGGAAAGCATGCTTAGATAAAGAGTACCGCAATAATCTGGCCACGCGCGAATTATAGCTCTTGGAGCAGCGTAAACTTCTCTTCCATTAACACATCAAGCTGTGGAAGGCAGAAAATATTTTTACGCAAATATATGCTGGGTTGGAAATAGATTTGTCGGAAAAAGAATAATATACATTCTTCTGCGATTTGATGTACAAATTTTTGTAGCTTATGTTCTCAGGTTGCATCTCCGAGTCGTCAACTCTGTCAACTATTGATTCCTTTGTAGGTTTCCTGTATTGAACTTTATCTTCGTCCTCAATTGGTTCCTCTAAACTGTAAATAACAAATTCTTCTCCATTGTCCCTGGTGTCGTCAATTTCAGAGGTTTTCACTGAGCATTCTTTTTCCTGTTTGATCCTTTTTATGGGAGTTGCAGATTTGGGACGATTTGATTTTCGAATAAGCACAGTTGAAGTTCCTTGGCCATGATTTGTTGTTGAATCCTACAAAATTCCCAAAATTAGCCATACAGCAGATGGCCGAATCTACTTTACCACTTAATCTTAAACGAATTGAACCCAAAAACAACAATTACACCCAAATGTGCTCTTCGTTGAATGCCCGGAATCTGATTCTGCGGTCACCGTATCCATCGTAGGAGTAGGTGGAAAGGAACTCCAAGGTGAGTTCATTGTACGCTAGTTCGTCGATGCTGAAGAAATTGGTCCATCCGCTGAGCGACAGGTACTGCGCGACCTGCTGGTCGATGTGGTGCTTCGCCAGCGTGTCGTAATCGATCCGGTCCATGTTGATGAACTCCATTCCCTTCAGCCTGTTGTAGCGTGTAGTCTGAGCCTCGTCAGTGAACTGACCCATGGCCTCTAGTAGTGTCAGCGGGGGCCCGCGTCGCCTTTGACGAACGGGCGAACGCGAGGCGGGGTCATGCGAGGCTGAGGAGCGCCTTTTACCCATAGTACCTGTAAGAAAAGTGTGAGCTCAAGGAAATAACAAGTAAGGGCAGGCAGTTCGACTCGACCAAAATAGCGACAAAGGTATGTAATATTCAAGATTATATAAAAAAGTTCAAAGAGGCATTTTGTCGAACATGTGGCGTGCAACCGAAATCACTCAATCTAAGTTCAAAATTGAACAAATTAAGCATACCCAATTTGCTATTAGCATGTATATCATCATTAGAGAGCAAAGCAAACACGAAATTAGGACCAATTTTGAAAAACCCCAAAATCGAAATTAGGGTTCTTCGTAGACATGTCGAAATTCAACATCAATTCACGTAATTAAGCATGCCCAAAGTGCTCCTAGCATGTATCAATCAATAAAGGAGCAGGAGAAACAACAAATAAGACCCAATTTCGAAAATCCCCAATTTGAGAATTAGGGTTCGTAAAAAATTCGAAAAATTGCAGTTCAAAGTAACGAATTAAGCATGCCCATAATAACTATATCATGTAATAAACAAATAAAACATGTTCATATCCAGGGATTCACAAATTCGACGAGGTTTCAAATTTAAAACGAAATAGGGTAAAGAAATTTCATACCTTGGAGTTTTAACGAGATTAGAGACGAATTGTGATGTTTGGGTAGTGATTCGCCGGATTCGGGGGGTGGCGGCGGCGTTAGGTGGTAGGAGGGGGTAGTTTTTGGGTGGTGATGGTGAGGGGAGAAAGAAGGTCGCAAGAGAGAAGAAGAAAGAGGGAGAGAGAGAGAAAAATTGGGGTTTTCTTACTTAAAATCGTGTAGGTCACGGCCGTGACCTATAAGGGTCTTGGCCGTGACATGTGACAGCAAGGGTAACTGCCTCCCGTCATGGTCGTGACGGTCACGTCACTGACCGTGACACTGTCGGGAGTTTTTTTAATTAATTTATTTTTAATTAATTTTTTTCTTTTTCTTTTTGTCGTGGGAGTCACGGCCGTGACGGCTTAAGCTGTTGGCCGTGACATGCGGCAGTATATGCCTCTGGGACATGTCACGACCGTGACACTTATGTGTCTGGCCGTGACAATAGGCAGAGGGGTCTCTGGGAAACGTCACGGGCGTTACACTTATGTGTCTGTGGCCGTGACAACGAGCAGAGGGTTCCACTCGCATAGGTCACGGCCATGACGGCTTAAGCCGTTGGCCGTGACACACTCTTTTTTTTTTGGACTTAACTAATGGCTAATACATAAACGAAAATACATGGGTTGCCTCCCAAGAAGCGCTTACTTTACCGTCTTTAGCCGGACGTCTTTTTGTTCGCTCAAGTCTGGAAGTCTAGGTATAGCACTTCCTTTTCGATCACGTCTTCCTCGCCTGCGTGATAATGTTTCAACATGTGGCCGTTCACTTTGAAAGTGCCTTGCTCCATACCTGAAATCTCAATAGCACCATAAGGAAAAATACGGGTAATAGTGAACGGTCCCGACCAACGCGATCTAAGTTTGCCGGGAAAGAGCCTAAGACGAGAGTTAAAAATAAGGACTTGGTCTCCTTCTTGAAACTCTCGTCTCTGCCTAATTTTCCTATCATGGTACGCTTTTGAACGTTCTTTATACATGCGTGCGTTATCATAAGCGGCTAGTCGCTACTCGTCTAACTCATTGATTTGGAGTTGCCGCTTTTCGCTGACGTCTCCTAAATCAAGATTCAATGATTTGATCGCCCAATAGGCCTTATGCTCGATTTCTACGGGGAGGTGGCACGCCTTCCCATAGACTAATCTTTATGGTGTAGTGCCTATGGGTGTCTTATATGCAGTTCTATAGGCCCAAAGTGCATCATTCAACTTATTCGCCCACTCCCTGCGGTTCCCTTCTATGGTCTTTTCTAGAATGCATTTCAACTCATGGTTTACTACTTCGACCTGACCGCTAGCTTGGGGGTGGTATGGGGTGGATAGACTGTGTCTGACACCATAACGTTCTAAAGTGCGTGCAAACTGCGTGTTACAGAAATGTGTACCCCTATCGCTAATAATGCACCTAGGCGCCCCAAAACGCGAAAACAATGCTCGAAGAAATCTAATGACTACCCTAGCATCGTTTGTGGGTAAGGCTTGCGCCTCGGCCCACTTGGAAACATAATCGACAGCAATTATGATGTACTTATTATTATATGAGCTAGGAAACGGACCCATGAAATCTATACCCCACACATCAAATATCTCACATACCAAAATGAAATTCTGGGGCATTTCATCGCGCTTAGAAAGATTACCTGCGCGCTGACACTGATCACAAGTGTCAACGTACCTTTGGGCGTCCTTGAAAATCGTGGGCCAGTAGAACCCGCTTTCCAACACCTTCTGAGCGGTTCTGTTGGCTGCGTAGTGTCCTCCGGTTGGTCCGTTGTGGCAATGCCTAAGGATCTGCGTCGTTTCTGGAGCAGCCACGCATCGTCGTATCACCTGGTCTGCATATCTCCTGAAAAGATACAGGTGTTCCCAAAATTAGTACCTCAAATCAGAAAAGAATTTCTTCTTTTGCTGACTGGTGTACTCCTTTGGTAGGACCCTCGCAACAAGATAGTTAGCGTAATCTGCAAACCAGGGGGTGTCGTCACTTACCACCGGTATCGAGTAAAGATGCTCGTCTGGGAACCTATCTTGTATCGGCCTTCCATCCTTGTGGTATATTTCGGACTCCTCCAGTCGAGAGAGGTGATCCGCTGCTAGGTTCTCCGCACCCTTCTTGTCCCGGATCTCTATGTCGAACTCTTGCAGTAGTAGGATCCATCTGATCAGCCGTGGCTTGGCATCAGACTTTGCTAACAAGTACTTAAGAGCAGAATGGTCAGTAAAAACGATAACTTTGGATAGGATAAGATATGATCTAAACTTGTCAAAGGCAAACACGACGGCCAACAGCTCATTTTCGGTGGTCGTGTAATTGGCCTGGGCTGCGTCTAACGTCTTACTCGCGTAGTAGATCGGCCTGAAATGGTTGTCCTTACGCTGCCCTAGCACGGCCCCAACTGCACAGTCACTAGCATCGCACATTAGTTCAAAGGGCAACACCCAGTCGGGGGCGACCATAATAGGTGCTGCGATAAGACGCTCCTTAAGTAAATTAAATGCATGCAAGCACTCGTCATTAAAATCAAATGGGGCTCCTTTTCAAGTAATCTAGAAATGGGTCGAGCGATCTTAGAAAAATCCTTAATGAATCTACGATAAAAAAAAATCCAGCATGTCCTAGAAAACTCCTAATTGACTTCACGTTCGAGGGGACGGGCAGCTTTTCTATCGTTTCCAACTTAGCTCGGTCCACTTCGATTCCTTTAGAGGAAATCTTATGGCCCAGAACTATACCCTCTCGAACCATAAAGTGGCACTTTTCCCAATTAAGTGCCAAGTTCGTTTCCTCGCATCGTGCGAGTACGAGCTTCAGGTTAGACAAACATACATCGAACGACGACCCGAAAATATAAAAATCGTCCATAAATACCTCCATTACCTCACCTACCAGTTCGTCGAATATGGCCATCATGCACCGCTGGAAGGTGGTTGGGGCATTGCAGAGACCGAATGGCATCCTTCGGTACACGAACGTCCCGAACGGGCACGTGAACATGGTCTTCTCCTGGTCCTTGGGTGCTATGGGGATCTGTAGATAACCTGACAAACCATCAAGAAAACAATAAAATGAGTGACCGGCTAACTTTTCTAACATCTGATCAATAAACGATAAAGGAAAGTGATCCTTTCGCGTGGCGTCGTTCAACTTCCTGTAGTCGATACAGACGCGCCACCCAGTCACTGTCCTTATCGGAATCAGTTCGTTCTTGTCGTTGGTGACGACCGTCATGCCTCCCTTATTTGGGACCACTTGGACCGGGCTGACCCACGCGCTGTCTGAAATGGGATAAATCATCCCCGCGTCTAGCAACTTGATCACCTCCTTCTTGACAACGTCTTTCATGTTGGGATTGAGGCGTCCTTGACGTTGAGCGACCGGTTTGAAATTGTCCTCCATGATGATCTTGTGCGTGCAGTAGCTCGGGTTGATACCCCTTATGTCGGATATCTTCCACGTCAAAGCCTTCTTGTGCGCCTTCATCACGTCTAGTAGCTGATCCTTCTGTCCGCCGTCGAGGCTCAACGAGATGATGACTGGCAGCCCTCCATTGCTGCTAAGGAACACGTATTCGAGGTGGTCGGGCAGCGGCTTCAACTCTAGGACTGATGGCTCCTCGACCGAGCTCTTTTCCTTGTCCTCTTCGCTGCTCTCATCGATGGCTATGATGGGCTCGTCGACTTCCTCCCCACACTCGTCGACTGCAATAATCATTCTGGTGTCCTCCTCGCTCAAAACCTGTGATAGACCTTGCACGGAAAAGAGAAAGTCGTGCTCAAAAGCATCTAAGTAGTAACACTTATCGTCATGCTCATCACTTTTTTTCATCGAATCTGCCATACTAAATGTGACTTTTTCTCCATCTACTGTCAAAGTCAATGTACCATTCCTAACATCTATCATGGTTTCTCCTGTGGCTAAGAACGGTCTACCTAATATCAACGGGACATTATCATCCTCCTCCATGTCTAAAATAACGAAATCAGTAGGAATTACGAACTTATCTACTTTAACTAAAACGTCCTCGATAACACCGCGGGGATACTTCAATGATCTATCGGCTAACTGCAAGCTCATCCTAGTGGGTCGTGGCTCACCTGATCCTAAGCACTTAAACATGGAATACGGCATTAAATTAATGCTAGCACCTAGGTCAGCTAACGCACGCTCAACAACTAAATCTCCTATAAGACAGGGAATATTAAACCTCCCTGGGTCCTTAAGCTTCTTAGGGATCTTGCTTTGGAGTATTGCCGAGCACTCCCCTCGCAGGCATACGGTGGAGACGTGTTCGAGCTTCCTTCTGTTCGTCAGCAGGTCCTTCAAGAACTTGGCGAAGCTGGGCATCTACGTAATAGCTTCAACAAAAGGTAAGTTAATATGTAATTCCTTACACATACCCATAAATTTACCGAACTGTGCCTCGTCCTTGTCCTTCTTCAGTCGAGCCGGGTAAGGAATCTTCGGCTGGTATGGCTTCACCGGTGGCCGCTCGATCTCCTTCACCTTTTCCTTCTCGGGCTCGACCTTCTCCTTCTCGGCGTCGGTCTTCTCGACATCGTCGCCTCTGATCTCCTCCACTTCGGGCTCATCGTGGCTCTCGAGTTGGTGTTCTCCTTGGCCTTCTTCTTGGCGGGCACTTCTTGCAGTTCTCGGCCATTCCTCAGCGTCACCGCCTTGCAGTACTCCTTTGGATTCGGCTCGGTGTAGCTTGGGAGTGAGCCCTGAGTACGCCCCGCCAATTGCTTCGCCATCTGTCCCACCTGTTGCTCCAGCTTCTTGAGTGAGGCGTCCGTGTTCTGGGCACGCACGTCGTTTGCCTCCATGTACTCCTCCATCTTAGTCATTCGGCTCTCGTGGGCTGCGGTGTTGCTGCTAAAATTCGTGAGGAGCGCCTTCATCATATCCTTCATCTCCTTCATGTCGTCGGATCCTCACGTGGGCGGTACTGGCGTGGCGCCCCGTTTTGGAAACCGGATGGCCTAGGCTGAAATCCAAGCGGTCCTTGCCCCTGGTGGTTCTGATTCCCATACGCCAGATTGGGGTGCGCTCGGGGTTGGAAGCTTCACTGGCCACCTTGGTAATTGCCCATATAGTCTACGTGCTCTAGCGATTGCCCAAGTTGGCATTCAGCTGTTTCGTGGGCTGCGCCACAGATTCCGCACAATGGCATGTATGACGTGTGCTGCGTCGGTGCGGTGGTTGTCACGACGTTCACGGGATGAGTCTGTCCGGACTTCGGGAGTAGTGCGTCGATGACTGTCTGCAACTGAGAGTTCGTCACAGCGATCTGTTGCTGAAGCGCCTCGAATTTGGCATTCGTGGTCGTCTCCTCGCTCACTCCAAATACGCCTGTTGTCTTCATCCTGGTATTGCCCCTCATGAAGCTATTCCTCGAGTAGTCCTCAATCAGATTCCACGGGTCGATGGCATTGAGCTTCACGAGTCCTCCTCCTGCAGCTCCGTCTAACATATGGACAGTCTGGTCATTGAGCCCCTCATGAAATTGGTTGATCTGGGCTGCCTTCGACATCCCGTGCTGAGGGCACCTATTCAGTAGCGCCTTGTATCGCTCCCAAACCTCGTAGATGTTTTCTGAATCCTTCTAATGAAACAAGGAAATCTCCATTTTTAGTCTGAGCACCTTCAACAGTGGAAAGTAGTGGTTGATGAAGGCGGCTCGCATCTCCTCCGAGGTAGTGATCGATCTGGGCGGCAACATATCTAACCAGTCCTTCGCCCTGAACTTGAGCGAGAACGGGAATAGCATCAGCTTGATCGCATCGCCTGAGACCCCGTTGATTTTGATGGTATCGGTCACCGTCAGGAACGCCTTCAGATGGGAGTAAGGGTCGTCGTCGGGGTTACCCTCAAACTGGGCCGTCTGGAATATCATCTGAAGCCAAGAGTGCTTCAGCTCAAAGTTGTTGTTCTCGATCGGCGGGATGACAATCGCCGACTCCGTACCGCCTAGTGCGGCATTCTTGAGGAGGTCCTAAAGTGATGGATCCTCCTCATGGACGGGCACTCTATGGTCCGCCATGTCTACTTCTGTGTAGGGACTTTCTACGACTGCCTCTACACGTGAGTGTTGGGTCGATTCCTGTGAACTATCCTCCGAATAGCTAACTAAATGGTCCTGAGAGCTAGTGGAAGCTCCTTCGGTGTCGTACTTGAGTTTCCTTCGTAACTTCCGCTCGAAATCTGGGTCTGCGTCATCAATGGGACCTGTTGGATGGCTTCGGGTCATTCACTGCTGAATCGTACCTTCAAAAAGTGCGAACAAAAATTAGCAACAAAATAATAAATATGTTGAACAGATTACGAGACTAATAGTGACGTAGGAAAAAGAATAACGGAAATAACACAAGTAACGCAAATAGAAACGATAAAACTAAACTAAGAAAAAGTCAAATAAAGTGGCTAAAGTACCGAACTACGGTGTCCTAATATCAATTTATTCCCCGGCAACGGCGCCAAAAACTTGATCGACACGTGGTGTAATGTGCAAGTGCGACAAGTGATAAAATAAAACGTATACCTAATTACTATCACCGACGTGCGATAGGTAGTTGACCTATCGTTTGTAGTGCAGTAAAGTGAGTAAACGAGTATCGAACACGGGGAATAAACTAAGTACTAGTATTAACCTATCGACTCGATATCTAGCCTAAACAAAATAAGCAGATTTTTATATGGACTATCCTAACAGATTACTCCTAAGTCAACTAGAGATCGACAGAACACGCCTAAAACTGGTAAGAAGCTTTCAAATAATAAAGATGTACTCGGGATTCGAATCCCGCTAGGTATATTGCTTAAGACAGTAAATTATCGTTCCTACGTGATTCTGACTAGATCGCAGTAATTTCCTACCCGCTAATGGATTTGCTGTTGTCCTAAACGCTCGCGGGGATCTAAAGTTCAGTAATTACTAATGGAAAGGATCGAGTATTTGCTTTCGCCCTATACTCGAATCCTATCTTCTACGAACGGCCTAATCGTTGTTTAGCTGTCGCCCTAAACGATTTTCCACACGATCACTTTAACACATAGACATATTAAAGTGACGAAACAATTTCATAGATAGATAAATAGTCATAAACACGAGTCACGATAACATATGTCTTAATTACAAAATAACCTAGCGTTTATCTAATCCCAAACACATAGGGAATTTAGCTACTCATACTAGACGAGAAAACAACGAAAGAAATAGAGAACAGAGAAGGAAGACTCATGATCTTGAATACTGGCGAATTTAGTGTGATGAATCTTCGTTCTTTGATCAATTGGGCGTGATTACGTCGTTGATCCGTCTCTTGCGCTCCGGGGCGTAATTCGGCGTTCTTTTGGCTCTTCTTTCGTCTCTGGAGAATTTAGGGTTTATCTGGTGAGAATCCCCTTTTTCTGAGTCGAATTTGGGCTTTTATAGGAATTTTCGTAACGGTCACGGCCTGGGACATGGGCCGTCATGGCCGTGACCATCACCGACTCAACTCGCTCAACTCTCTGCCAAGTGTCACGGCCAAGTGCAATGGGTGTCACGACCGTGACCATCTTCGATCCAACTCTCTGCCAAGTGTCACTGCCAAGTGCAATGGGTGTCACGGCCGTGACCATCAGCCCTACCCCTTGTCACGACCGCGTGCACTAGGTGTCACGGCCGTGACCTTCGCCAGTTTTCACTTTCTTCACGCCGTTTTGCCCCGTTTTCGCTCCTTTTCGCCCGAAACTCGTCCTAAGCTCCTTCAATATAAAAATAAGTGTAAATATGACGAATAAACGCATAAAATGATTGCTAGAGCTCTGTTATATCCCAATTCAATACTACGATAAATGCATTGAAATACGTTTATCAAAGGTTCACGTAGACTACTATAGTGTTGTCGTCGGTCATTGACATCCTTGAGAATAAGCCATCGGCCGTACGACCCATGAGTCAGTGTCCATGAAACGATTCAATCCTTGATTCGATTCTAATCACAAGTCATGACCTCTGCTTCCAAGCGGGATATCGACACACGATAGGTCATCGACAAATAAGCCTTGATCGGTTATACATCACCCAACTAGAGCCTTAGGCTTACGGACTTTTAATGTTCGAGGCTAAGAGTCCACCCATGCCTTCCTCTCTCGTGCCCATCGAGAACAGTGACTCAACTCGACACATTTGAATTTGTTCATTTATTGCTTTACCGGATGCTAAGTAAAGAACTCTTATATCCAATAAACGAACAATGCCTTTCAATAAACACACGAAAATCTTATTACACGAAAGGTCGATGATAAATAGCTAATGCCTTATACAATCTAATCCTCGTATAGCAAAATTAAAATATTGGTTCGTATTGTCGCATCCCTTGGTACGAGAGATAAATACGCATGTGATTAACACATGTTACTTAATTTCAATTATCTCTATTAATATTGTATTTCTTTTGGTAATGTATAGGCATCCTATATATAATCCACGCCTTAACTTTTTTCGTGATGAGGTATTGCGAATTTCCAATATTTTATAATTGCAAACATAAATAGAAGAAGAGCTAACTGCTTGCTATAAAGAGCATGCTGAAGTTTATACAAATTTGCAGTCTTTGACCTAATAGTTGTATTTCATCACTTAGGTCATGAGTTCAAACCATGAACATCCTAAAATGTTTAGAGAATAATCTCATCCATAGAGTTTGTTTGGCAAACTCTTAGCTGGTTGGGTGAGAACACATCAAAATAAAAAAAGCAGTTAATCCATAATACTCAGTATTATCGGCCAATCTTGAAGTACATCGACTTAAAAATGAGAATCTTAACTCAATAAATCCTGTAAAAATGCGTCGAAACCCAATTTCTAGTATACGAGGTAGTTTTTAGTCATATGCGACTAAAACCTATAACTAGTTGAATGTTAAGTGACTCGTCTTCTGAAGAATCACCAGCGTTTATTGAAGAGAAAAATAAGCTGAGGTCGAGATCGTAAAGAAGAAGTGGAAACTGAGTTGGGACTATAACAAGGCAAAATGATAATTTATATCATAAGGCTTGTCAAGCCTTTACTATTTATCGTACAATGAATCAAGATGCATCGCATCGAATCATATTATTTGCTAGGTTTTTTCACCGCATTGTTCAAACTGCTCGATAAGCATTATATTAATAGAATACTCCATGTGTTCCTAAGTACATACCTTTAAGAAATACATACATATTAAGAAATAAAGTAAATTCTCCATTAAACCCTTCATTAATTATATTGCCTTATTTAATTTAATAATTTCTATTTAAGATAAGGGGTAAAACTGTAAAATTAATATTTTTATCTTGAAAACCGTGAAACGACTTGTATTTAAAAACAAAATAAATTCTAAAAACAACTTGTTTTAAAAAACGGAGAGAGTGCATAATAAAAATATGGGCTCAATAAGCTCGGTTCATCGAGTTTATGTAAATCCAGCTTGAGGTCGGTCCAAATCAATGAATTTTGACGGAGCCGTTCGCGAACATATCGGCTCGTCTTCACCGTTAACATTACGTCTAAGAATTCTCAATATCAAACATATATTTACTTAAAAATCTCCAAAACTTTGGTTGAACATGTCAAATATTAGAAATACGGCCGAACATCTTATTTTTTACAGGAAGACCAATCAATTCATGAGAACCGAGAAAAGCCGCCAAGTCTTTGGACTTCTCTCTGATTTTGGTCACTTCACATTGAATGTTCGTTGAATTGAATTCCACTAATCAATCGTTATCAACACATAATCGTGGAACCTTATTATTAGCCTCGCCTCCTTCAAGATCTAAACAAAGTCAGATACGTGAATGCTTCTTCTCGACACCAAACGATTCTGTTGCAGATGAAGAAAAATGGCGTCTAAGACCCGCCGGCGTTCGCAAAGCGTCAGCGCCGTTTCGAGGAAGGAATCGACCATTTCGGCGCAGTTCTCTAACAGCAGGGACAACCCTCTTTTCTGGGACGCGGCCGACGGCGATGCAACGGAAGAAATCAGTGAGATTTCAAGGCCCATCAGCTCATTTGTCAGAAAGAATTTGATTAACGGTGGAAGTAATAGCAGTGGGGGCGATGAGTTGAGGGGCCGTTCTGCGACGAGGAGTTTGAGCGGTAAGAAGAATGGGATTGGTCGGAGTTTGTCGACTGCTCGAGCGAGGCCGCACGGTTATTCTTCTGATGAGGTTTTGGGGTTTCGATCCTTTGTCTTTCTGTGTTTGTAGATTCAAGGCAGTTGGTTCTTGATTCTTGTGCCTATGTGTGAATTCTTGACGCTTGATTTGGGTAATGGAAGTTTTCATATGAGTGCAAATATCTGTTAACTGGGCTGTAGCTATTCTTGTAGTTGTAATGAAGTATATTCTTTGAGGATTATTGATGCTTTGTTCGTTTAATCGTTTGTTCCTTCCCTTTTCTTGGTGTGTTGTAAGCATGTGATTCCAAGAGCAAGACATTATTCTCATATCTTTACCATGTATGTTTAGCCTGTAATGGACTACGATCAGACTTTCGATCCATTGTCATGTTATATGTGAAGCATCAAAGCGTAGAAAGTGGCGTTGTTTCGATTTATTGTGTCCTAATCAAAGACTTGATATATGACTCCAAGTAGGTTTGGAACGATGGTCTGAATAAGTTTTGGCCTGACGTAATTCGATTCTTTTCAAAAATGTGAATTTACTACATGCGTGGTACTACTTTACGGGACTGAGTTTTCTTACGATCTTCTGATTCATGACAGAGTGAAAAGGGTCAGAATATGGCAACAGCAAAGAGACCTTCAAGCACAAATGGAACGAAATCATTGAGGAATGGTTTAGCTAGAACTACTTCAGTTGGGAATAAGCTTGTTGATACTCGCAACTTTTCTAAGAATGGAAGGGCTTCGATTCGTAGAAATGAAGATTCAGAGTTTTCTCAGGATGACTCTAACGTGAGGATTGGCTTCATCTATAATACAGATTTGTATTTATTGTGTTTATGCTTTGTTGTTTGAGCAGAAATCCATCATTTTCAGAGCTTCAAAGCATTTCATGGGGAGGACGGAATCTCAACAAGCTCCTTATCAGAAGCAGAAGCAAAAACCATTCAAGACTTCTTCGATAATATAATCGTAAACCCTCGACATTTTATCAATTTTTTACGGTTGTTATGAAAAATATTAATGGGCTTGAGCTTTTGTTTTTTATTCTGATTTATATGCAGTTGGGAAACGAGGAGCTAAGTGGAGATGATATGCCTTTGAGTGAAATATACGAAGCTCCTCAGTCTGAAGTAAAATATGCCATACCTGATATCCAAGATGACCACATAACTGTAATAAAACAAAGTTTTTTTTACCTACTTCACGGGATTTTGCTTTAACATAGAATGCTAATGTTGCTATAAATATATGCAGGCATTTCGAAGAAATTATGCTAATACAGTCCAAAATTTCGCTGGCATGCCTTCAGATATAGTTGACCCAAGAACTGCTGAATTCATTTCTGGTATTGAAAGGGAATGTGTCATCAAACTAGAAGAGGTAAATAACTGGAAAACGAAAAAGCTAGTGTTTTTTGTTGTTAGAGAATTATATACGTGCATATACATAAAGAAGCCATAATGTAATAATCTCAATATCCATTACGCCAGACTGAAGAGCGTGCAAGAGAATTGAGAGCTGATCTCGCTTTCGAAGAGCACCGTGCCCGAGAATTGAATAGAATTCTCGAAGAGATACCCCCCGAGGCACAAAGTGTTCGCAAACCTCGTCGTGGTAGAAGGGTAATGCTATATACCTATTAATATTGAAAAGCATATGGTTAAAATAATGAGAATTGTTTTTAATCAGTTTCTATATATGTTCGTTTCAGGCAAGCAATGAAAGGAGAAATATGTCTGAACTTCTCACGGAAGAAGCCATGGCTTATTTCGACGAGTGTGTCTCTCTATCAACGTTTGATAGCTCTGACTTCTCTGCTTCAGAAGACATAATAATACCTCACAATTCGTTGGGAGCTAATGCACCCATTGATGCTCTTTCACAAGTAAAAGGAAGTACGAGCACCTCATATCGTTCCTATGATCAAGTCAATAATTTTCGCCAGAAGCAGGTATATCTATCAATATTCCTTGAAGAACATATTTGTTACTCTTCTTTGTAGAGAATGAACACTATGATATGCTCTAATCGGCTTTACTTTCTACCTCAATCAAAGTTGGAGTTTTTTTTTGCTTCTTACGAATGTTCTCTGCTATGCCAATTCATTCCCTTTTTGCGAAATGCTCTCCTTACGATTTTTGAAATAATTATGGTCTTTTTATTACAGATTCATGGTTATGAGGATTCTGTAATATCAATGAATAGCAGCAGTGAGTCAACTATGGACGCTCAACAACCTCGACGGTTCTCATTCGAGGCTCGAAACTCGTCTGCAGATATACAAAGCTACGTCAAACATTTCGAAAAAGATTCTATCTCCTCAGAGTATAAAAGATCGTCGTTTTACGATGCTGAAGAGTATATTTCAAGCGAACGTATAATGCTGATCGATAGGGTTTTGTATAGGAGAAGTATAGAAACTGGTGGATTGCTTCTTTGCGCGGGGCGGCCTTTCTCTTCTTTCGTGTAAGAAAAATAAAAAGGGTGTATTTTTTTTTTTTTTTTGCAGATTTAATACTCTTTTATACACAAGTTCTGAATTTAGAATATGCTACCTATATAAAACGGTTTACTTATTTTTTCGTCCCGTGAATTGGGAAAGGTACTTTCAGGACGCGCAACTTAGGGGATTGCACTTGAAAAACATGATTTTTAGAATTGAACAATTCAGGGTGTTTGGTTTGTGGAATTTAGTAAGGAAAAGTAAAAGAAGTAAAAAAGGAAAACTAACTTTTATGTCTGGTTGATGAGAAAAAGAAGTGAAAAAAAAAAAAACTTAGATTAGATTAAACTCTCTTGATAGAGGGGCCTCTGCTTCACTTCGTATAGTGATAACGCTTTCTCTTATAGGGGTCTACTTTCTCTGACTTTCATAATCCGCTGTGATTGGGTATTATATATAGAGTATTAACTTGGTTGATAGATTCATCTTGCCTTCCTATATCTAAGCTCAGCTTGAGAGTTTCATCTCCGAGAGCTTACCTGGGACTCGGTAAACACAAATCACCCGCCCTGGAGCAAGATCGACTAAGGGAAAGAACCCCCGCTTATTGGAGCTTCCTCAAAAGGGAATCGATGGGAAGATGAAGCACCATTTATCTGTTCAGCAGGGTCGGAGGAGGTGTACAGTTAAGACTATAGAGAACCAATTTTTTCATCAAATGGTGAGGAAATGGAAAGAAAATTTAGCAAAAATCATCTTCTCCAAATGAAACTTCCGCATAAGATTTATTATAAACAATTCCAACACCACGTAGTATTTCTCCAAATGATGTGGCATGTGAGACACTTGTCGAATTTCCGACTAAACTAAATTGTCTGGAAATTTAATATCCTTAAACTGCAACCCCTAAGTTGGGCGTTTTGGAAATGCTACTGAGTAGAAAGGTACTTAAGAGAGACTATAAATAATTCAGAATATGATTCAAAGAAAACCATACACGACGATGATATAGAGTGACAAGAAACACAAGATAAAGCCTATCAAAATCACTAGACATAAATAGCACAACAAAAAAAAAAAAAGAGGAAAAAATCAAGATCCAATTTTTAAACCTGGAACAGCACCACACTTGGTTCACGGCCATGGACCCTCAGCCTATAGATGCACGTGTGCGTATCACTTCCATGGTTCGATTCAAAATCGAGCCTAATAGTATCGACGAGATCGGTCGAAGATGATGGGCCCACCTTAAAGGTCTGCACGTTGCTCTTTTCGAGGTCGTATACAAATTCGGTAAGTAAATGCATCTTTGGCGTATGAGAATCGCTGTCCATTGGTTCCTTTCCTTGCAAATATCCCGACACTATGCAGTGTTTCGGGGCGCTCGATCGGTCGTAAGCCACGCTCTGCATTATGATTTTATACGAAAAAGAAATAAAAAAGGCGTTATTAAAGCTCAAAGAAAGTGATAAACTGATGTATTAATCAGATAGGGGCATGCTTAGATCAATCAGCAAGCAAGTTAGGACACAAAATGTGATATTAGGACGTTTTATTTTTTTGCTTTTCATCAACGAGGCTTCAAACGAATGATTAACTAACTCTAGCATTATTAGACGATTTGATTCAATCCAAGGTATGCATCTTCTCATCCATCTAGTTCATGGCATACAATTTGTTGCACACTAAAGAAAGAAAGAAAGAAGATTACAACCCAGGACAACATCAAGAAATTCCCATCCCATTCCAAACAAGATCGGAAAAAATGTGATATTTAGGACATTTTATTTCTTTGGTTGTTCCATTCCACCACGTGGCAAGCAAATACATCCTATATCAGTTATTGCTTTTCATCAATGAGGCTTCAAACAAGATCAAAAGCAACGAATAGAAGATAAGAAACCACAGAAAAACATCAACCAACCAAAAAAGTTACCTTCGAAACGTGTTCCAAGGTTATGGCTTCAGGAAAAATAGCTGTCCTAAGCATTATCGTCACAAAACCAGACCCTCCTTTAAGAGGTAAACACTGCCCGGGCTCTCCAAAGCTCGGCTTAATCATCATCTCAGCCTCAGGCGTAACCCTATGCCAAGCTTTCAAGCTCCCCACCAACCAATTCATGCTACTTCTACCGTTAAAGGGCTCAGAATGAGAAATAACCCTACCACCGCCCGAAGACAATGCATAGTCTACCATCCCCAACCCATCTGCTGCGTGCCTTTCGATTTCCCTCTCCACTATTTCCCTCGCATAATCTTTGACGTCATCTAAACTAACATCAACATTAAAACCATCGCATCGATCTGTCCTCGATTTCATAAACTGTTCGAAGAATTCGCCAAACTCTTCCTTCGATAACATACTCTTTCGACTGAATTCGCTCATAAACTTCTCAAAAGCATCGCTCCTCACGTCAACAGCCTTCAATTTCAATTCCAATTCTTGCCCCCTTCTTTCAATCTTCTCATCAATCTCCTTCCTCGCTGCAGTTATCTTATCGCCGAGCTTTTTATCGACAGCATCGACTTGTACTTGCATCGCCTTCATCGTAGTCTTCACGAATGCTGCAACCTCATGTACCCTTCCCTCGAAATCGCCAGAAATCACATCAAAATCCCCAGGCTTACCCCAAGAGTTTAACATCAGCGGGCGAATCATCTGCACAAAACCCCACAAGAACACAAGCAAAGTTAAATTCTTTACGGAAATGCTAACTACTGTCAACCACAGAGGCTTGGTTGATTTCCGCGACGATGACGTGGTTTTTTTGGGCTGCGTCTGCGAAGGGGTGGCATCATTTCTGGCGTCTTTCAAGATGGCGTCGGCCGTATCGCCGGCCGTGAGTCTACTTCCCCTGTAGTTTTCTTCTTCCGGCAATAAATGCGAATCGAGGTTCGCGGCGAGGTTGGCTCGCCGGCGCGTGGTTGGCCCTTGAGTGGCCGTGGCGGAGACCATTGATGCGGACATTATTTTTTTAAATGGCTTTGAGATTGAATTTCGATACTGAGTTTTTGCGTTGGTATTCAATCAATCGAAAGTAGCAAAATGAAACCCTACGAAAGAGGGAAAACTCATTTTGGATCGGGTTTTGGGATGGATCGTTTTCTTTCGAATATTTGAATTGAATGTTAGGTCAAGGGTTAATTCCATTTTTAGACCCATTACCATATTTTACTTGGAGTTCAGTCCTCAAAACTTTGGTGGTTAGAGACAATGATCCAAATTAATTTGGATCAACACGCGGTCAAAAAACGTACTTGCTCTTCGTACCAAAAATTACGAATGCAGGCCATAATCTATATACTATAAAAGTTGGATAGGGACCCTATTGTGATGACACATGGCAACAAAATCCCCCCACCCCACCCAGGAAAATGTGAGGTTTTTTTTTTTTTTTTTTGTTTTGTCAAGGCAATAAATCATTTTTTATTTTTTTCTGTATACTATTTTATTGCACCGAAGGTTATCCTATATTGAACAATCTTTTTGACACAAATTGTTTGTCTTACCCAAAGCGGTACCGAAGAATATAGATAGGCTTTGCCGAGAGTTTCTTTGGAGAGGAACCATTGGGGGGAAGTACTTGAGCTTGGGAGTCATGGCAGTCATACAAGCTTTATGCACACGTTCCCTTATTTTATCGGGTTCAGCGTCACAAAATTAAGGCATGATGTGAAGGGTCGTCCTTTGTATGTGCATTATAGAGACCCGTGTTACTTAATTATCGCCAAATGACGGGTTATGTCCATGTTCTTTGTATGTGCACGGCAGTCATACAGGCTTTATGCACGTGTTCACTTGCTATATCAGGTTCAGTGGCACAGAATTAAGAGCCGTGAATGTGGACAGGCGTCCTTTGTATGTGCATGGTAGTCATACAGGCTTTATGTAGTCATTCACTTACTATATCACGTTCACTGGCACAACATTAAGAGTTCACTGAATTTAATGTTACTAGAATCATGCATGAGTGTGCTATATATAGGTTGCATTTTGGGGTATTTTTTCACGTCGTTATCAACCTCCTTTAGCTTATTGCCTGGACATGACAAGAGTCGAAAATGATTGCTTGCTGCAAACATTAACTCCTAGGGCAGAGAGCACCACTATCATTGTGCGTTTGTTGCGCTCCTGGAGGGCGTGGAATTTGAAGAAAAATGGCGAGTTGATGAGTATTGACCTGTTGTTCTTGGACGAACAGGTATGTTGTATGGTTTGTATCGGTTTAGCTTTTCCCCGTGGTTGGTAATCTATGTTTTCCCGTTTTCTTGGGTTGCAGGATACGTTGATGCATGGGTCTATTCACTGTTTACGAATTGATCGTTTTGAAGAATTGCTTATTGATGGCCGTATCTTTGCTATAACGGACTTTGATGTTGTTGCGGCTCCGATGCGCTTTAGAATCACTCAACACCGCTATATGATTCGCTTTACAGATCGTACAACAAAGGTCTCTGTCGATGATGGTGCTTATGTTATAAGCGAAGAGAAATTTCAATTACGTTCGCACGAGGAATTCCTTCGTCTTGCAGGCATGAATCAGGAACAGTCGGGTTCGTGATCAACGCTTTGCATTACCCGTTATTTCTTTCTGCTGCTTATTATGTTGTATTTAACAATCTGTTTATGCTCTATCTGATAGATGTTGTTGGGTTGCTGAGGTGCTTCACGGAACCTGATGTTGACAGCGCCGTCGGCACTAAGCGTGCTGTGCTGAAAATCACCATGGGGGTCTGTTTGATTTGTGTTACAGTAACTTAAAATTGTTAACGTGCGATGCTCTATCTTATTACCGTTAATGTATTGTTTGTTTTTCCTTTCTATCTTCTTGCATTACATTGGAAAATGTGTCGGTTACGGTGTGGGAGGACAAGGCATTTGAGTTCTGCACACTACTCCGATCTGTCATAGGGGATGATGTCATTGTCGTTGTAACCAGTGTTAATCCAAAGATGTTTTGCGGTAATAGTCTCCGTATGTGTTGTTACGTTTTGAATCATTGCTGATATCAATGTTTGTTCGCAGGCAGTCTACCTTAATACAACCTCCTCGATGAAGCTTTATGTGAACTACGAATGCTCCATTGTGTCTGATTTAGGAAGAAGTACTTGGAATGTTTGCCGATTGATGTGTCTGCATTGTTTGTATTGCTAATATAACTGCAATTTCTTTCATGCCTATTCTTCAGGCTGAATGCTGAGACCGGGCTCACTGTTGCGCCATTGGTGTCAACCATCATCGACATACCGCTCATCACTATTTCCAATGTCTTTGAGTTTCTGCGAAACGAAAGGGAGCTTCTTTTGTGTTCTAACCTTTAGTCTATAGGAACGAGACTTTGTCTGTGTCGAAAATATTGTGGAAATCGTTACCCGCACCGAGTGGAATTATATAGCCTGCGCTAAGTGTTCGAGTAAACTGGTGAAGTCCGATACTTCTTTCAGTTGCAACAAGTGCCTTGATCTTAATGCCGTTGGAATCTTGCGGTATTTTTATTTGTCAAATTAGTTTCCCTTCCACCCCCTCCCTCTTATTATTCATACTAGATAGATACATATACATGCAGTTATTATTGTGTGGATGAGAGATCTCCATTTTTTGCATCCTCCGAATTATTTATTCTGCATGGTAACTGATGGTTTTGATTTTTCCGAATAGGTTTCGTATTGAAGTAATTGTTCATGATGGTTGTGAGTCAGCAAACTTCGTAATATTTGACGGGCCTGCCCGAAAACAATTGAACTACTGCTGAGGAATTAGCCGGTTCCCTGGTTGGAAACATTTATTATTTGTGCGTGCGTTTCACATGTTGTGGTCTGTAGCTTACCTCGGCTTTCTGTTCTGCCAGGTTGATATGCATGCCTCAGAAGATACATCAAGCGTGTCTAAAATCCCTCAATGCATAGATTTAGTTGGCAAGGCTTTCCGCTTTCAAATCAAGATAAAACATTTTGATTTTAGAAGCTCCTACCGTAGCTTTGCCGTATCCCGTATGTTGGAGGTCTTTTGCAAGAACAACTCACCTTATGCTTCGGGCGATGCTGAGGTGAATGGTGTGTCTGGTGTATCATCGTTTTCCTACCTGCATTGTTTATTATTGATTTCCTGTTGTATAGGTTGCCTTTAGCGAGCTCGCCTGTGAAGGGAATAATTCTGATATTTGCAAGGTTACAGATATGGAGACATCGGAACCGCCTCAGATTGTTGACGTATGTCGTCTTGCATCGAACTATATTGCTAAATGTGGCATGGTGACTAAATAGTTGTTCTTATTTTGTTTTTACCTGATAGGCTTGCCATATTCCTGTCCCCGTGCACCATCTCCCAGCCGTTGAAACAGGTGTTAATACACCGACAGATAATGTTGTTGTGGATGTTGAGTTGAATGGCATTGACGTGGGTCCACGGGATCGAAGTACAGGTATTCTTGCTTGTGGTGATGGCCCTATTAAAAACCTGATTCTGGGGACGGAATTACTCTGCTGCGAAAGCGTTCATCGAGCCCTCAGTCTGGAAAGAGGCAAGCCAGTGACGGGAATAGTGATTTTTTTAGGTATGCACGGAAGAAAAAATTAAAAAAGAGAAATTGTGAGGATGGATGTGCTTTAGTCGTGGTTGGTATGTACATATGTTTAGTACTACTCTATACGTTACTGAAGTGCATGCCTGTAGAAAATTCCAGTATTCTATGATATGGAAATGGTTGTGGGTTATTAATTATTGCAAATTTTATTTCCTTCGTACCATCCCAAACGATGAGTCGTTACAACAGTACTGTAAGAAGGCTGTTCAATTATGTCGGTAAAGGAGTACTGTGAATTTCGTGAAGTGTGAACACTTCGCAGGTGTAAGAATACAACTTCTGTGACTTTAAAAGCTTCATCCAGATATGAGTTACATGGTGTATGACAGTTGCAGTGTAACAGTCATACACTGTTTCTTTAAAAATTATGAGAAGATTAGAGTCAATAATATAAATATGTCATTTTTAGTTCCAATATTGCCACCACATAAAAAATAATACATAATTCTTCGCTCATATGCAAAGAATTTTAGTGTAGGAGTCATACACTGCCTATGTAAACATATAGTACATCAATTGTTGTATGGCACAAATGTGTTTTAAACAGATAAGACATCAATGTTGTATGGCAGAAATATGTTAATACTGTTATATGATCTATGTGTCTTATTCTACAGCTGAATGGACTATTTTGCTGTATGGATGCGATGTGCTTGGACAGATTTAGGAAATTTAATAGATCTATGACTGTTAAAAATGTTAAAATGCTTAGAATGTAAAACGGGTAAATAATTGTTTGGCCATAGATATTTGACAAATATATGCCGTTCATATCATGTGTATATTAAGTTTGTCGCAAAAATAGTGCCGTCTACGCAAAGACTAAACATTTTTACTATCACGCTTATTGACATTAATTAAGTTGCCTGCATATTAATTTTGTATATTTAAGAGACGTATGTCTTTTAAGTTTGTAAGACTGACGTATCTCTTTTAAAATTGTAATACTGTTGGAAATGTACGATTGGTAATGAAATTGCACGACTGTTGACATTGGACAGGTCTACGCCGTTTGAATGCACATCGATAGGCGTACAGTTTTTCACCAAGAAAGAAATGCTATAATAATTTTCTTTCTCATTCATACAATTTTGCCATGAAGATATGCAGTTTTTTTTTTTTTCCGATTACATTCAAGAAAGATAGGCTGATAACATTGTAGCACATGCTGACTGAATGGAATTTTAAAACATTAGTTGTATTGTCGCGTAGAAGTTCGAATTAATCAAGCTACATAAATATAATATATATATATATATATATGTATTTCATCGAAGAATTTGTTTCATAAAATCACATGTGTCACACTATTAGTCTTTCCAGCTGTCTTTTTGTTATTAATATATTTTGGAATAAAAAACACTATGCGGCTGTAATTATATGTATCGTAAGTATTAAGCATGAAAAACAATTTAACTTAAATCTGTTTCATAACAGTCCTACGAGTCTTACAATAGGATATGATATATGCAGTTTTTTTCCATTACATTCAAGAAAGATAGGCTGATAACATTGTAGCACATGCTGACTGGATGGAATTTTAAAACATTAGTTGTATTGTTGCGTAGAAGTTCGAATTAATCAAGCTACATACATATATATATATATATATATATATATATATATATATATGTATGTATTTCATCGAAGAATTTGTTTCATAAAATCACATGTGTGATGGTCACACTATTAGTCTTTCCAGCTCTCTTTTTGTTATTAATATATTTTGGAATAAAAAACACTATGCGGCTGTAATTATATGTATCGTAAGTATTGAGCATGAAAAACAATTTAACTTAATCTGTTTCATAACAGTCCTACGAGTCTTCCAATAGGATATGATATATTTGTTCAAGCTTCCCGCAGTCGTACAAATGTCAGGCTTCAAACAGTCTTACAAATATCCATCAACCCTCGGGCATTCATCACAGAAGGTTAAATAACGTTCTTTATTGACTTGCAGAGTTTCATTAATCTGACCTACATTGGAGCATAATAATATGTAGGCGTCCGGCAATATTAATTGAATTAAAATAGAGTATATTAATTGCATGATTGCCAATCGTCAGATGATAACAACGTTGTGCATTGCTTTTACGATGCCCAAAATACAGAAACATTGGATGGGTATTAATGTTGTATTTAATGCGAGTTTTTATTGAAGAATTTGTACAATACTTTAATATTCACAATAATAACCCCGATATACATATAGATCTGCATCATATTTTTAGGAGGCATTTCACCAATATTGCATGGTTTGGGTACCGTATGGCTACTGACCTACCTACGGTATTGAACCAGTGTCAGAACAATCTTCGCACCTCAATAGCAAACATAATTACCGGCATTGATGGAGAAGTCAGTTCTTACATCCAGACTCACCAAATTGGGTTGAACACCACGAATGACAGACTCCACTCAGTTGAAAACACCATTGCCCTCCGGGCAACTATTGTAGACAACCATTGCGTGGAGGTTCGCAACAGACTTCTTCGCATCACCAACAAGCTTGGTACTGTGCAGATGTTAGAAATTAATGTTCAATCATCATTTCAGATATGTTAACACTATGAATTGTTTTGGTTAATACAGCTGATAGTCGGTATTGCAAACAAACAACAATTCACTGTTTGTCGTCAAATTATGCACCGAAAAGAGGACCAATCCAGAAAAACAATCCATTATTTCTGCAGCAAGAGTTGACGCGAAGCTTTCGAGGCAAAAGCGTATCATGATCATGAGGTCAAAGAATTTATCAGGTGACCAGAATGTTAAAGCAAAAAATGCATGTCAATATAAGGCAGTGGTCGAAGTAAAGTATAATATTGTTAATGAATGTTATATGCAAGTTTAACTAATGGTAGTCATTATATAAGTCGTTTGTATATTAATTCATATTGATTCCAATTTAATTGTTTATAATCTCTAGAACATGTAAGAAGAAACACTGATGCCTACAATCCTGGAAAATGCAGTGGTTCGGGACAGAAGCAACCTCTATCTCAGCGTTAAATGGTCGAACAAAATGAAATAAACAATCTCGGTATTTTAATTTGAATTTTTCGCACTAACTGGTTCGTTGAACTATTCTTTCCTAATGTCGTACAGTAAACAGTAGCCCGCAGCAGAAAAGACTACACCAATCTTGGGCGACAAAAACGAAAGATCTTCTGCAATGTCCTTTGTGCAGCGCGCTGGTCTGGAGATCAGAGTCGAGCAAAAAAATGTACGGCAACAGTTTGGTCTTTACAATATGTTGCAGCCAAGGACGGGTATCATTACCACCTTCACAACACACCTCCTTCCTACTTATTGGACAAGCTTTGTGATCAAAGTTTTCGGCAATCTATCCGGGTCTATAATTCAATACTTGCATTTACATCTATGGGAGCTAAAGTAGATGCATCTATCAAGTCGAGAAGTGGTCCATATGTCTTCCGAATACACGGTCACAATTACCATAATATCGGCTCTCTGCTCCCAGCTGAAGGAAGGAAGACCAAATTTGCACAGTTGTACATATATGACACAAAGAACGAAGTATCTAACCGCCTCAACACACTCACAAGAGAAAGTTAAGAAAAGTTGGATAAAATGACGGTTGTTGCTCTCATTCAAATGAAAGATGCTAATAACAAACTTGCTAAACTTTTCCGAATTGCCAGGGATAGATACGAATCTGATGAAGCTGCAGAATTTTCTATACGACTGATTGGCCGTGGACGTAGGGAAAGATAGTATGATTTGCTAGCAGGTGAAGAAATTGTCGGATTAATAGTTGGTGATCTACCTATGACGATTGGTCAAAGGGATATTATTGTGCAGAAAAGAACAGGCCATTTGCAAAGAATCAACGAATCACACCCTTCTTTTATGGCTATGTAATACCCGTTATTGTTCCCATATGGTGACGACGGATTTCACGACGAAATTCCATATTGTACAAGCACACAGTATCGATGAAAGGGAATACACAACCATGCGGCAATTTTATGCTTACCAGATACAAACCAGACTGTGTACTGCTAACGGAATAGTTCGAGCAGGTAGACTTCTACATCAATACATTGTTGATGCGTACACTACGATAGAGCAAGAGAGGTTGCGTTGGATAAGAAACAACCAAAAGACTCTAAGGGCAGACATTTACAACAACATCTGTGATGCTGTTTCAAGGGGAGACACAGACGAACGAACTCTTGGAAAGAGGATAATTCTACCGTCATCTTTTACAGGCTCGCCAAGGTACATGATAGAAAATTATCACGATGCACTCGCATTATGCAGATGGTATGGAAATCCACACCTATTTATAACCATTACCGCAAATCCGAAGTGGGAAGAACTAACAAACCACCTGCAAACATATGGGAATGATGTATCGAATGACAGGCCAGACCTCCAGTGTAGGATATTTAAGATAAAGCTCGACCAATTGGTGGCAGACATTCGAAGTGGGATTTTCTTCGGCGGTCGTCGAGCGGGTACGTCATGATAATGCAACATTTCCTTTTTTGCGTAAAAGTTCCAATGATTAAACATCAAAAATAGTTAACATAATCTAATAAGTGGCAATCTGTATGCATTCCGGTTAATAACAATAATTGCAGTAGCTATTCTGACAAATTACAGTGCTATACACAATTGAGTTCAAGAAACGTGGCCTCCCCCATGCGCATGTATTAGTTTGGCTCAGTGGCAGAGACTCCGAACCCACCCCAGCAAAGTTGATACGAGGTGTCGATGATTTAGTTAAATTCCGGTGATGGTCACGGGAATAATTAGGACTTTAGATTGTCTTAAGTGTTTAATTAATTAACTAAATGAGGCTCAATTGTAATTAAAATAATTAGATTGGATTTAATTATTTTATTACTTAAAATTGAGGGACTAAATTGAGAAATTAGAAACCTCATGGGCTTAAATGAAATATTTGCATGTTGACTTGGTCTTGGACATGTGTATGATTCCTAGCTTGCCACATTGGATGAGGTGGCATGTCATGTGAGTCATACTCTTGGCTTAGATGGGAGCATGATAAGTGTTAAATATAAATCAATAAACTAACCTTAGTGGATTTTTACTACAAGGAAAATGAGCTAAGGTTTAAATAACTAAGATAACATGCATAATGTGAATAAAAGACCATGCAACCTTAGATGCTCTAAGTTGAAAAACAAGGTACATGCTCTCAACAAGCCATTTTGTACTTGCCACGTCAAGCCACGGGATCATTCGACAAAGCTCGACGCCCGAACCGAACTGCATCTAGCCATCGGGAGCAGTCTCGGAGGTTCGATCAAGGACATACCGGCGTGACGATCTAGCCCGGAGGCCCCGGGAATCAGACGAGGCGCTGCAACGCTCAACCGAGGTGTAATCACGTACGCCGGAGGTATATTTCGTACCCTACTGATTTGATTTTACGAAAATACCAAACAACCTCGGAATGATTCGAAAGACCCCTCGTTGTGATCTTTGGGAAGTGTAGAATCAATCTGGAAAATTTGGTGTTGATCTAAAATCATTTCGGTTGTCAAACTGTCAAAAGACGTCAGAATGCCGTTTTAGTCGAATTGATAATTTCGAACCACTGATTTGATTTTACGAAAAATACCAAACGACATCGGAATCATTCAAAAGACCCCTAGTTGTGATCCTTGGGAAGTGTAGAATCAATCTGAAAAATTAGTATCAATCGGAAATCGTTTCGGTCGCTGAATAGTCAAAACACTGTCAGCTGCCGCTTTGTTCGAACTAGCTTGGAACGGAATTATTAATTCGAATAAATTTGTATTAAATTCGAATTTGAGAAGTTCGAATTAGACGTGGTCTCCTGAGGCTCAAAGCAGTATCTTGGCCCTCGGGAGAAGCCGAAGGGCGCTAGGTCGAATTTAGATGTTGAAAATCGAAAATTCGGCACCCTACGTCGCTCGTTCAAAACGCGCTTCCGCTATCGCCACGTTGTGCTGTTCGGGGGCCGGCATCGATTAATCGGGCCGACCCCAACAAAGAAGACAATAAAACTCGAGTTCCATACAAGAATACAAAGCTCGATGAACATGTTCTTTACAAGTTGCGCATGTGGCCAAAGGCCGAGCAGTTTATAAAACATATGAGGCCACAAAACTACAGAGAAGGACTTTTAGGAAATCACTTGCGGCGTGACTTCTACGAATGCCTTATGACGCCAAGCAGATGCCTCCAAGATGTTGTAAGTTTTTGTCGTGTATTGTCAATATATCGATCACATTATTCAGTTGGTAATCATAAAAGAAAATGCATGTGTTATACATGCAGCATATTGACGAATGCATGCACGGATTTATTGAAATGCAAAAAAGGTGCTACACTACCCAACAACGTATTGCATTCATGAGTACAACTTTCACTCAGATGATTGCAAATCGGACAATTGATAGTGGAATTGCAGACTTGGCTGACATCAAGCCATTTGCTATAGGTCATTTGAAGGGTAGCCATCGTGCAGTTGGACAAAAGCACTTGTTATTCTATTCCCAATCAATGTAAAGAATTCTCATTGGGTACTGTGTGCAGCGATTCCTGCAAAAAAACATCTCGCCATTCTAGACCCGGACATGTCGTCCGACCACGATCTACGATTTTCAATGGCTGCTTTAGGACAAGCCACATCCGTGATAACACTTTTGCTCAAAGATCTGAGAATGATAGGGAGGATTTTCAATTTGTCCGTAGGCGTGACACGAAGATTCCGCAGCAGGAAAATAGGTATCATACAAAATTGTTTTATGTTATAATTTTTTCCAATATCAATGCCTACACTCACGTGGCCTTATTTACTTACAGCGGAGATTCTGCAGTACACATTCTGTGGACTGCATTTTCGTTATTGTTTATAGAACATAACTACTACGATGCGCACAAATTGCAAATTGAAGAGTTTAGAAAATATCTGGTTGCGTCGATTTTCTTCGGATACTGGCATTGGCCTCCGTGGAACGAATGATCAGTCAACAATTCTTTATTATGTGGTCATAGTATTTTGATGCAATAACATTTCTGAAGTAATATAATATAGCATTGTACGTTACTGAAACTGCATGACTCTTTTGTCCCACATAAATTTTTCTTTAATGTAACAGTACAAAAAAACAGTGCATATCTTCAGGGGACAAGTGTATGAATGAAAAGGAAAATTTTGTAGTCAGTCGATCAATTCAATCAAACAGAAGTGAGCAACGAAAGATTGAGCATTATTGCTCCACTAATCTGTTGCATTAAAAGAATTTGAAGTCAGTTCATCAATTCAAACATAAACAGCATTTTAACACTAGCATTAACAAATGAAGTACCTAAATTAAAGATACACCTTTTGTAAGATAAGAACTCCCGAGTAAAACAGAAACAATGAAAGAACTGTACGCCTATCAATAGATCGTGCAATTTCTTTCTTAGTGAAAATGTTTAGTCTTTGCGTAGACGGCACTATTTTTGCAACAAACTTAATATACACATGATATGAACGGGATATATTTGTCGAATATCTATGGCCAAACAATTATTTACCCGTCTTACATTCTAAGCATTTTAACATTTTTAACAGTCATACATCTACTAAATTTCCTAAATCTGTCCAAGCACATCGCATCCATATAGTCCATTCAGCTGTAGAATAAGACACATAGATCATATAACATCATTAACATATTTCTGCCATACAACATTGATGTCTTATCTATTTAAAACACATTTGTGCCATACAACGATTGATGTACTAAATGTTTACATAGACAGTGTATGCCTCCTACAGAGAAATTCTTTGCATATGAACGAAGAATTATGTATTATTTTTTTTATGTGGTGGCAATATTGGAAGAAAATTTTTTAAAGTCGTCCAAAAATAACAATATCGAGACAAAAAATGACATATTTATATTATTGATTATAATCTTCTCATAATTTAAATAAACAGTGTATGATAGTCACACTGCAACTGTCATACACCATGTAACTCATAGCTGGATGAAGCTCCTAAAGTCACAGAAGCGTATTCTTACACCTGCGAAGTGTTCACACTTCACGAAATTCACAGCACTCTTTCGCCGTTTGGATGCATATCGATAGGTCGTGCAATTTCATTATCACTCTTACATCATCGGCGGTCCTTACAACTTTAAAAGACATAAAACAGTCATAGAACTTTACAATGATAGTTTCTCTCCAATATTGTATTTGTCCCAAGTAGTTCAATTGAAAATTTCAAGTGAATGGGAATTCATAAGCTCCGTCAATGTAAATTTTGAGAAGTTGGATATATTTACATACATACATAATGAACGAGAAATTTGCGGACAGCGACATCGACATTAGTTACATACAGATCGAACATCCAAGATTTTGCCTATATTATGTTCCACTAAATAGTGGGTACCCTATATTTTTCCTATATCATCACTATCACAACTACTGATGTAAATTAATTTTCCTGGAATAAGTAAAACTATTTAGTTTTTACTTATTCACACAATCAGTCATTCATACACTTGGCTGTATGTTCATTCCAACCAAAGTACCAATTAGTTTATCATTAATTATTCCAGGAAAATTAACTTACAT
>JAPQWV010002138.1:0-63124 GCA_027422505.1 Craterostigma plantagineum
CACTGGGCTTCTAATCCAAAGATGTATGGATATGGACCAAAACATTCGGGCATATCCGACATAGGCCAACGGGCCTTCGGGCCAAAGGAAGAACCCTAGTCTCCATCGCCATGCACACCGAGCTCTACCTCGTAGCCACGGGCTTCTTGATCCTCGAAGGAGACAATCTGAGCAACTTATCCCTAACATGGAATACGAAGTAGTCAGAGGATTTACGGTGGGCAGCCGACACTTCTTCATAGTGGTCGTCGCTATTGTCATACTGCCCACAGTTTGGTTGGACAACATTGGCAATCTTTCTTACGTGTCTGCCTCGGGAGATTGTCTTCGTGCGTGCTTCTCGGTTCGATTTCTTGGGCCGCTCTTTTCGACGGGGTGGGATTTTCGTGGGGCCGGGAGGGACGTCGTCGCTGAGGTTGAAAGGGTTGCCGACGGCGACGAGCTTGTACGCGTTCTGCTACTGTGCTCACCCAGTTTCCCGACGTGTATACTTCGATGAGGAACCAGAAGAAGTTCTCCAAGGTATGTCGTTAGAAATGGATTAATTACTTTTTTATCACATAATTTAGAGGATGTGTGTGACTTATAGGACGTCAACTTGGTGGATTGCAATTTTTAAGGACAATAACTTTCAAAATTGAAACAATTTAGACTCAGTTTGCTTTTAAAGATAAGTCATCGTAAGAGTAACTAGTACTTCACGCATGCTCGATGCTGTGTGATAATACATATATATATATATATATTATAAATTAAATATTAAGTTAATTAAATTATTTTTAAATATATGCAAAAGTTGATGTTGTATGATATAATTCGATAAATTTCAGAAAATAAGGGCAAAAAGGTAATTATCATTGACACACCAAATCAATTAAGGGTAGTTACTACGAGATGCTCCCCCA
Source organism: Craterostigma plantagineum (assembly GCA_027422505.1). Taxonomy (NCBI): domain Eukaryota; kingdom Viridiplantae; phylum Streptophyta; class Magnoliopsida; order Lamiales; family Linderniaceae; genus Craterostigma; species Craterostigma plantagineum. Next base: position 906 of record JAPQWV010002138.1, read on the forward strand.
ATTATAAATAGACAGATAATAACTTGTTTTTATTGCAGGTTTTGCTCGTCTGCTTCCTAACGTGTACGATAGGCTACGCATCCGTCGCAGTGCTAGGATACCTAATGTTCGGTGTTCGAACGTCGAGTCCCAAATAACTTTGAAACATCTCGACGAATAAGGCAAGCTCAAAAGTTGCGTCTACACCACGCTCGTAACCCTTTGGCCAAATACGCCTTATGGTGACTCCGATAGTAAACGCGCTAGAAAAATCGCCTCCGAAAGCGACCGACGCAAAGGGTTCTTACGCACACTAATGAGAACGTTACTGGTATTTAGCACTCATGATCGTGGCCTTAGCCGTTCCCTTCTTCGAGCATCTAATGTCCTAGTCGGGGCATTTAAAGCGTCACGGCTTCGGTTATTCTTCCTTGCGTTTGTTACTTGAAGATTTCGGGGGATATATAGTAGACCCGGATACGAAACTTTTGTAATATGGGGCATGGGGTTTGGGGGGCGTCGTTTAGTCTCGGGCACATACACAGCTTTGCAGGAGATAATTGAGAAAATTGTAAAACGGTTTAGAAATGATCTCAAGTGCTGCATAGCGTCCCTTGCTCGTCGATCCGTTCGTATAAAATTAACGTGCCGTTTTCGTGTCCAGTAAAGCACTTGTTTTTTTCAAACAGAAGTTTATATAGAGCCTACAAGTGTGTTTTGTTTGTGGAGATTAATAGGGAAAAAGAAAACGAAAGAAGGGAAAAGGAAAATTTGTTTATCGTTGGTGATCAATGAAATAGATAGGGAAAAGAAACGAAAAAAAATCAAGTCTAGTTTGGAGTCAAATCAAAAACCAAGGAATACTTATGAAAACCATTTTCTTTCCCATTTTTTTACACCAACTTTTCTCAAAACAAACACAATATGGCCCAGATACGCAACAATCGACCATTCTGATGGAAGATTGTTCACATCAAGAGAGAAACAACCATGATCCTCACAGTACCCTTCTATGCAAACTTCGCCATCTTCGCACTGCACAAAAATAAAAATCCACAAGCAATCGCCTCGAGGAAAAAAAAGAAGACAATCAAAAAATCCGACCCGTCAAGTCGCCAATCGGCTCTCACCGGGCACCTTAACCAGCCGCCCCGTCGCGCACTTCAACCGAGCCGCTTCCTCCCAAAACCCTAATCGAGCGTATCGATTCGCAAACGATCGCGAAATTCCCGCTCCTCCTCGGCTCCAATTCCGCCACTTCTTCTCTACCCTATCGCCCTGTCCCCTAATATCACTTAAATACGTGAACATTGCAAACGCTAGCAGCGTCCTCCAAACGACTACGTCGGGCTCTACGGGCATGTTCTTAACAAAATCGTATGCCTCTTCGATAAGCCGGCCCGACCATAAATATCAACCATGGCACCGTAGTGTAGCATCATGGGCTTTATCTCGAAAGCCCGCTCCATTTCGTCGAAGTAAAAACGTCCCTCTTCGACCAACCCTGCGTGGCTACAAGCGCAAAGAACGCCGAGGTATACGATTGGATTGGGCTCGAACGAACGATTTTTCCTCGTTTCTCGAAAAAAAGGGCGAGCGCCCTTTGTCGGCGAAGCCCGTGTGGGCGAGACCCGTGGATCATAGCGCTGTAAGTCCACGAGTTTTGCATGGCATACTATCGAAGACTAAACTTGCGTACTGCGTGCGCAACGTTTTTAGCGTACATGTCTAGCAAAGCTCGGTGCCGAGGTGAAGGTTTAGGACACAAACCGTTTGTAATAACTGGGAGTGAATCCACTTTCCGATGCTCAAGTTGCCGAAATGTGAGCATGATTTAAGCATGACCACCATCGTCGTTTCGTCGGGTTTGAACCTTCGTCGAGCATCTTAAGGTAGAGTCGAACGCAGGCGTAAAACCGAAAAGATTCAGCAAAAGCCGAAATCATGGAGTTCCAAGTGACTGTAGTTCTGCGAGCATTTCGTCGAACAAGTTGTGTGCATCTGAGACCTCCTTGCACTTGCCGTAGAGATTAATCAGAGCGTGTTCACGCAAACGCTGAAGAAACACAGTCCCGCTTGAACGCATCGCAGTGGAGCTGACGTCCCTTTTAATCCCAAAAAGGACGCGCACGCCTTCAAAATGGAAGCGTATGTCCGTTCGCCATGGATTATCCCAAGGCTACGCGAGTATACGAAGTCCTTCATCGCACGATCGGTTTTCGACCCACAGTTAGAAGTCACAGCGAAGCCATGGCCGCGAATGTTTAAGCTCTTTGAATTTGTTGTGCTGAGTGAATGTAAAGAATTGAAGCGAAGTATTTGTTACAATGAAAAAAAATTCTAGCAGAGGGGGCCATCAGTCATCGGCAATAGCACCTTCGACGATGCTATGCTATTTATTACAAAGTTACTTCGACATACATCTTTACAATTGAACTCGACTTTCCTTCTTTTGGTTAAAATTAGTGATTAAAATTATAAGCTTCAGTGATGAAAACTAATGATCTATTTTAGCTTAATTTAAAACTAATGATTGACATCTAAATATTGAAACATAGAACCTCTTTGTGGGACAAACAAACAAAAACTCATGTTCAGCAGAGGTTTTCTGCATCATAAATGAGCAAATCCCAAAGGAGAAGAAGAAAAGGCGCAGTTTTGAGGCTCAAAGCATCCTCAAAATCTGTTCGAGTAGAATGCCTATGTCCCCTCGGCAATCCATATGGACATAATAAAAAAACATCAGAAAAATTGCTCAGTTCAGAACTACCATGGATTCCCAAAACTACCATGGATTCCCAAAACATCGAGCAACATTGTAATGAAAATAGCAGGGCTTAATCGAAACAAAATAACGTTCCACCACATGTATTAATCATTCGAAGTAACACATAACTTACGCCAACCAAATGAGCTTATTCGACAAGTATCTATGCTCAACACTATACTTCAGCCATATATATATCACCTTTATATATATAACATATCTCCCTACATATATATCAAAAGAAGAAGAAAACAGAACACTTCACTTCTTAACCTTCCTAACCTTTCTCGGGCCCAAAACCTCCATCTTCCCAACAGAACATCCACACTTTGCTCGAAAAAACAAGAACTGCCTTCCCATGACGGGCGCCAGCCTCTTCAGATCAGCCTCCAATTCCCTGTAATAATCCCTCGACAATTCAGAAAACCCATTGTCCAAGATTGCGCTTTTCGCCAAGTAGGTCGGACTTTTTCACGCAATCTTCGCTCTCTATGCGTATGTCGAACTCGGCGTGTTTGCGGAGCCCGCGACAGCCCGCCCGTCCGCAGTCCCTATCTGCGTAGACTGCAATTATGATCAGCGCAGCTGTGGAGAAGAAATATGCCCAAACCTAAGCAACCGAAAACCATCGGAGCTTGGCTGATTTCTTCGATCATTACATCGACGAATTCTTGCCCTATTCTAGGGTTTCTGGGCTAGGAAGGCGATGCCTGGGTAGAGCAGAAGCCCGATGATCCTATCACGGCGATTAGGATGATTACGTCGATCGCTGCGTAGCGAGGAGGTTTCGCAAGCTGGGAGGATGTTTCTGAGGAGCTGATTGATTTGCTTTGGCTTGGGATTGGTTTGAGGCGAGTGAAGAACGGATTTGGGCATTTCTATTTGCTGGTCAACTGTGGTGATTGAGCTGTCCAAAGATACCATTTGGGATTCGTAAGAAAAAACCCAGAAAATTTTGCTGGGATTCGGATTAAATCGAAGACATATCCAATCCAATTAACGACTGACGAGTCTATCGAAGACTGTTGGTCTAATCCTGGTAACTGGATCTGATGGTGAAGGTGTAATAGCAGCCCTAGTCAAAATCTTGTCGGAAAATTTCAGCTAAAGCCCAGGAAATCCCAAAGACTGAAGCTTTATCATTGAATCCGCGAAATCCGAGCTAGATTACTTGAAGTCAACGCAAGAAAAACACAAAAATCAAAGCTTTATTATGAACAACCCACGATCTAAATTAAAAAAATCCGAATCGGTAGTCCCAGATTTCCAAACAAGCCCAGAAAGAGGTCAATAATCCTTTAATTCAAAGTATTCCGAGAGAAGATTGACTTATAAGAGCAACCCAAAACTCACCCATAAAAAGAGAACTGTTTTTTTTTTCAAATAGCTCAAGGAAAATCAAGAATTGAATCTAAAAAGAACCCATGAGATCTTTAAGATATGCAGGGATGTAAAGAACAAGGATTCTGGCCGCTTTTGGTGGAGGAGGATAGACATAAAAATGGTAGAGTTGTGAATTGTGATGATATTATTTATATTTTGTGTTACTCTCATTTATGATAATTAACTCGCCTATTTATGTTAATTTAAGTTACTTATACATGAAAAGACTTGAGTTTGCTTTGAAGAAAAAAGGGTAAAAAGAGTGAATCGTCAACCATGGCACGCGTCCTCTTTGGAATTCATGGGCTGATATAATAATGGGCTTTTACCTGAATTATGGCTAAAATGATTCATCTTCTTCCCTGTCTGAAGTAAGAACTAAATATATGATTTGAGATAAAGTTTCTAACACACTCGTCATAATTTCATAAATCAAGTTTCATTACAAATGAACCAAAATAGCAAAAATAATAATTAATTAATCGAAAAGGAAAGCACGTCCCATATGTAACTAAAGTTGCTTACCAGACAAAAGATTAGATATGGATCAAAATATATAAGACTTTAAATGTACTTGGATCTTACTTTGTATATATCTCTTTTAATTCTGTTTCATTTGCGTACATCTTTGACTTCTCTCACAAATTATGATTAAAAAAAGTTGTTGAATTCTTTTTAATGGGGCTAGGCTTTAAGAATGGGGAGCCCATAGAATATTTTTTTCGTAGCCCACAATTATTAAAAAGTAAAAAAGGAAAACGGTAAGGAAAAATAAAATGAATCGGTGAAAATTTCTGCGGAGACAACAACCCTCACGTGAGGGGTATGAAAGAAAAGGTACTCATTTTTTTTTTTTCTGGTCAAAATAAAGGACTGTTGTATCAGCAACATACCCGTAAAACTTTCTAAATTTCCAATATCTGACACCATGCAAAGAAAACGTTATCGCTTGCCTTTGCTCTTTCTTCAAGAAAGAATAACAATAATGTCTTCATTTTTTTTCGTGATTTTCACATCTGCTTATCTCTGTAATAACTGATTTTGTTTGAAGAGAGACAGAAGATAAACTGTTTAGAATAATATCCATTGTCTCCCTCAGATGAGGAGAGAATTGAGAAGACGAGACATTAATTCACAAATGTCACAACACAACTTCGGTAAAAGATATAACTTCCTTAACTAAATTCCTATCAAATTTCCTGAAACATTCAACTCAATCGACTGACTTGATTTAAAACACAATTAATTCTCGTAAGTGGAAAGTATGACTTTAAGAAACTTGTGTAATCTAACCTATATATACGAACTGAATCTTATATACTTCAAAAATTACCATGCTATTGAATTAAAATGTCTATCCCCCATTATTTTTTTCCAACGTAACTTAGTTAATGCATATTGACACCACATTGCTTCTACACTTGGCCTCCCATGCAATACTTAGCTAAGTAAGGTTAACATACAACGCATAATTATCTTAAGTAGTAAATGCAGATCAAAACTCAGCATTTCTATGCTCATTCAAGTGTTCCCAACTCCAAGAAAATCTATAAACTTTGCTGGTTTTCCATGACATGCATAAAATTGCTCCAACCACTGTTATACTCTTCAGCCGATTTATAAGATACTTCAGCAGAAGAAATCTGAGACGTCGAAGCTGCGTTCAGCGAATACGATGATACTGCTTGCTTATAAGAATGATGATTATTCTGAAGATAGCTCATTGACTGATACTCAATAACTCTTCTTCCACTCCATGAAATCCCATTATTGCTGCACCATTTCCTTTTCATGTAGCAGCTATTATTAGTATTACAAGAAGATTTAGATTGCTCTCTGTACTTTCTAGCCATCAAAACATGCCAATGATTCTTCACAGCATTATCAGTTCGACCTGGGAAAAGCTTGCATATCAAAGCCCATTTGCTGCCGTACATTCTATGAGCTTCCATTAGCCTCTCTTCTTCTTCCTCGCTGAAAGCTCTCTTGTTAATCTTTGGGTCGAGTTGATTGCACCACCTCAATCTACAGCTTTTACCTGCGCATATCATCAGCACAACGTTTTTCTTACATAAACTTACAAACGTTATGCTTTTTGTAAAAATGATCAAGCGAAAATAATACCTGATCTTCCTTCAAATTGTTTGGCAATGAGATTCCAGTTCTGTGGCCCATAAGCTTCCACGAGTCCTTTGAGCTTTGCATCTCGGATGGCTTCCAATGTCCCTTTGAACATGACGACTTAGTAATCGTAACGTTCGAATTTTCCATTTTCTTGAGATTATTATAACTAGGGTTTTCCCCTACTACTCACTCCTAGTAATCTTGACTAACGATAAAGATTCCCACAACTTCGGCACACCTACCTTATTTTCCACCCTTTGCTACAGCACGTAGTAGCTGAAAAGTTCATATTCTTTGCAAATATTGACAGAATATAATCCCATTATTGCATGACACATATACATGCAAACCAATTCTGACTCTATATATAAACTCAGAGAGAGAGAGAGAGAGAGAGAGAGAGAGAGAGAGAGAGAGAGAGAGAGAGAGAGAGAGTAATTGAGGAGGGAGTCATGGCCCATGGGGAAACAAGGGTTATTAGAAAGATTTGTTGCCTATCAGAAGAAGTATTAAGAAGGAGACAACTGAGTTTTATATCAGAGTGTGTTAGCAGAGAAAAAAGGTGGTCTTTTTTTTGTAAATTCATTGGCAGAAATCCACACGATTGGTGTTGAGTGGTGAGGGCCTGGCTTTTGTCTTCTTACAATGACTGACCAGTTAGGAGGTGACCCCAAATTTGACTTTACTATCAATGCTACATTAAATGCATTCAAGACTCTATATACGTATCTATATATATATATATATTGATAGTTAGAAGATATATGAATATATAAAATAATGGATAGATGGCTCTTTCTTTAGCATCTGTTAACCTTTGGTATCACCAGAAATGGGTGGTGTGCCATATTTGGCCAATACATGTTGAAGGAGAATCTGATATTGATAATATAATGCTCCATTAATTGTTATATAACTAATTAGCAAAACTAACTACAAGTCTAGCTTGAGTGTAAACGAAGATTCAATTTCTAGGCTCGATTGAGTTCGAAAGCTTAGAAATATATATAATATTAAGCGGAAGCTCGACATTTAAAATCTAAGGAGTTAAACAAGAGAGATAAATAATAATGATAATTATAGTGTACGTGCATATATTGTAATGTATGCTTTGATGACAATTGATGTGTGTGTCAGTTCCTTCTTTCACACTGTTAACCCTTGTTCTTCAATCATTAATATTATTTTCTCCTTAAATTGGTCAAAACATATGTGGTCAGTCCTCAGAAAAGCTAATATAAATCTTTGTACCAACAACATTTGAATGCTAATGCAATGCTACTCTATTTGTGTAATACACTACTATAATAGTTATTCCACGCCATGTTCCCAAACCACCAGCCCCGAAACAATAAAAAAACAATAATTAATTTAAGATTAGGGGGAAAAAACCATCCAAAACGGACTATCTAATAATAGAAAGTAAATTATCCACTTATGGTAAAATTATCATTTCAGCAACGATAGTTTGACATAATTCAAGTTTTGCCCAAACTAAGGAGAATATGATGAAAGCAAACGATGATTAAAATTAACAGACAAAATATAGGGTGAAAGAGATGTGTAGCTGTAGCCAAAATCAACGAAATAACAAATGCATGTCGCTGCTCCATTTAATTTAATGATTATTGATTGTTCCGTTGACTATTTAAGCATCATGGCTGACCTATAAAGAAAATACAGTAATATTTCAATTTCCACCAAATCATCAATTGCGGAGAAACTATAGCCCATATAGAAAGAAAAAACAATAAAATGATTACAAGGAAATATCAACGTAGTCTTTCACTTTTTATCAACTCTTTGATCAATTATATCGAACTAGCGAGTAATTTTATTGGGCTTTCATTGCTTAATTTGGACCTAAGCAAGAGTGGCTCAGTATGCTACTTCATCCAATTTAAATTTGTTTGGCGTATAAACTGCGTCGTTTTTCTTCATATAAAGACCCTTCTAATTTTAAATTCCAATTTGGGAAAAATAAAAATATTGAAAGAGAACAACTACTCCCCAGTTGATTTGGAAATATAAGCCCACAATCAACTTAAAGTAGAGTACACAATTCAATAGAAACTGCGTTCTCGTTAGAGCAGGTACGTGAAGGCATGCTTAAAAAATAAATACAGATATAACATGAAAATATTCTTCTATGGTTTGTTATCAAATACGGTTTAAAATATGGCTTAACTCCTTTACAAATAACCTCGTTTCAAGCTATATAGTCACTTTACTTGATTATTCCTTATATTTGTCTTAGTATCTTTTTTTTTTCAACCTCAATTCACTTATTACATATTTCAAGAATGTGACTGTTTGATTTGTATTTGTAATATTTGCTATTTGTTATGTATTTTACTTCGTCTTACGAGTTGGGTTAGTCTTTTCCTTTGTTGTGTAATTTCATTTCAACATGCAGTTCTTCCAATGTAATACTGTAATCGGAATCATAAAAATAAATAGAAAAAAAAAGAGCTAAATGATGTAGATGATATAATATAGGGTGTTGCTATTGTCACCCTTTGGGGTGCAAAAAACATGGGAAATTGTGTAGTTTTTTAATTGTTATTTGATCATCGATACTGGCTTTATGTATTACTTTATTGAACTTTATTTTCGTTAATGCTTGATCAACGCTCTTACTTACCAGCTTTCAATAAATATTAATTAGGGTAAATAGCATAAAACCCCTACGCGGTTTAAAAATTAAGCACATTACCCCTCATGGTTCAAAAAAAGCATATAAACACGTATGATTTTTATAACTTTGCACACGCACTTCATACGGTCAAGTTAAGTCTAACGGTCAGGAAAAAAAACATGAAATTCCCGTTTTACTCTTGAAGATATGACCTAACCGCTGCAGCGCCGTCTTCTTCGTCTTAGCAAAGATCAAATCTATCTCGGAACGGAACTTTCAATCTCGGATTCTTCAGAACGAACCTTCCTATGGTTTCGAACAGAGATCGCCACTTGTAAACTAATTGTCATACTCGTCAGTGATTTAGACGATCGACTCAGAACATATAAAATTTGAAGAAATTGAACAATCGATTTAACGTGGTTCGGATTATTCAAAATCCTCCTCCACGGCAGAAAACTAGGGCGATCTTATTAATGACGAAGAGATACAGACTTGAGACTACAAGAACCTCTCTAGCTATTTCACGTCACTCCGATAAACCCTAAAAAACGAAGAATGGGAATTAGAAGAATTTTCTCAAGGAACACAATGACGCCTTCAGCCCTTATATATGAGGAAGGCGACTAAGACTTCGCACGCGCGCAAAACCGTGAGCTTTCAACTTCGATTTCATCTGTGAACCTGCACGCTCACGGCCTGGGACGTACATAGTCACGGCCGTGACAACGGGCAGTGACACCCATTTGCTTGAGCTCTCTATGTTCGCGGTCGTGACATCTGAAGTAGATGGCCGTGACACCGGGCAGAACCCCCGCTTGGTCGTGCTCTCCATGTTCGCGACCGTGACATGTGAAGCAGATGGCCGTGACATTGGGCAGTGACTCGAGCTCTCCATGTTCGCGGCCGTGACATCTGAAGCAGATAGCCGTGACAATGGCCAGTGACTTCTTTCGTCCAAACTCGTTAGGCTCACGGCCGTGACATTTGAGGTAGTGGCCGTGAACCATGTCTGAAGCCTTGTTCCTTCAAATTCAACACCACCCCGCAAGATGGAAGGAATAGATTCGTTACTGACATCTTGGCTAACAGTCGCTGGAGTGATGGACATGTAAGCGGCTTGGTAAACACGTCGGCTAGCTGGAATTCTGACCTAACACTGTAACAGCTTAAACATCCCCCACATCGACATGTCGGATAAAATGTGCATCTATCTCTATATGTTTGGATTTCTCATGAAATTTGGGATTGCAGGCAGGCATCAAGGCAGACATGTTATCACAATAGATCACTGGCCTCTGACAGACAGCTATTCCCAGCTTCTCAAGTAGTTGTCTGAGCCACAAAACTTCTGCCAGGACTGCACCTAGGGCCTGTACTCCGCCTTCGTTGAGGACCTTGACACCGTAGGTTGTTTCTTCGCCTTCAGGTGATCATGGATGTGACCAAGAAAGTGCAGAAACTAGTAACCGATTTCCTAGTGTCCTGGCAGGCTGCCCAGTCCGCATCGGAAAATGCTTTTAAGCGCAAGTCCTGCTCTGTGTCGAAGAGGATGCCTTGTCCGGGAGATCCCGTTAAGTATCTTAGTAAATGATGTACTGCCTTCAAGTGGCTTTTCTTAGGAGTCGCAATATATTGACTAAGCTTATAACTGCGAACATAATGTCCGGTCTAGTAAAGGTTAAGTACAACAATTTCCCAACTAGTCTCCTGTACTGATATGGGTCTTCAAGTAGCTCCCCATCTGTTGCTGCCAGCTTGTCCCCTGGATTCATTGGGGTCGTCAGGGGCTTTGAGTTCAAGTAACCAGCATCATGCAGAAGCTGTAACGTGCACTGCCTCTGACAGATATAAATTCCATCATCATTCCTTGCTACTTCTACTCCTAGGAAAAATTTTGATTCACCGAGGTCTTTCACCTTAAAGCAGTTGCACAAAAAATCCTTTGCTTTCTGTATCTGGTCTGTGGAGGGCGCAGCCATGATTATATCATCTACATATACCAAGAGTATCACAAACTGATCTCCTTCACCTTTGATGAACAATGTATGATCGCTTTGAGTCTGTTTGAAGCCAAAAGCCTTGACTGCATCCGTGAACTTCTTATTCCACTGTCTGGAGGATTGTTTTAGGCCATACAAGGACTTGTGCAATCTGCACACTGGTCTGTGAATGCCTAATCTGTCAGCATTGAGGGTCAAGCCCTGTGGAAGTTGCATATAAACTTCTTCTAATAAGTCCCCATTTAAGAATGCATTATTAACGTCCATTTGAATCAAGTCCCATTTGAGCTTAGAAGCCAAGGAGATGACTAGCTTAATGGTATTGGGCTTGGCCACTGGAGCAAAGGTCTCTATGTAATCAATTCCAGCCTTTTGGTCATACCCCTTTGCAACCAATCTTGCCTTGTATTTCTCAATGTTACCATCTGAGTTCAGCTTTAACTTGTAGACCCACCTGTTTCCAATGCCTTCTTACCTTCTGGCAAAGAAACAATTGTCCAAGTATCATTTTCTTCTAAGGCAGTCAGTTCCTTACCCATAGCAGATCTCCATTTTTCGATTTTATTGCTTGTGCATATGTTTTGGGCTCTTCTGTCTGAGTGATGTTGTTGATGTATGTCTGATATCGTGGTGAAAACCTTTGGTAAGATAGATGGCCTGATATGGGGTAAAGAATCCTCATCTCTGGTTGAGCATTACAGTAGCAGTCCTTTAAGTAGGTAGGCTTTCTCAGCTCCCTTCTTGCTCTAGGATAGCTCTGTTCTACTGAGGACTTCCCTGACTTTGCCCCCCAACAGCCTGCTCAATCTGAGGGCCCTCTTGGCTATGATCCTCTGCTACCTGAACATGATTTCATTGTTCCATTGGTGCACCACATGAAGTCTGGCATAGTGGTTGTGCTGTGCCCTCACCCTCTGATTCTTCCATGTATGGTCTAGGCAATACATGAGAAGGAAAATGGTCATTCTGTTCTGGGGAACCCCCTTCTTCAGTGGGAAAACATTCTCCAGAAATTTGACATCCCTTGAGATGAAGACCTCCTGGTTGCTAGGTCCATGACCTTGTAACCTTTAACTCCATTTGGATATCCAAGAAAGACACAAGCACGAGCCCTTGCATCGAATTTCTTCTACCTGCAGGGAGTGTGGAACAAAAAACCAAGCAACCAAAACCCGCAACCTAGTATAATCTACAGGTTTCTGATACAATAACTCAAAAGGGCTCTTACCAGCTAACTTGAGTGAAGGTGTTCTATTAATTAAAAAGGTTGCAGACAATACACACTCTGACCAGAACTCGATGGAACTCCAGATTGGAAGTACAAGGACCTAGCTACATTTAGTAGATGCTGATGTTTTCTTTCAACCACAGAATTTTGCTGTGGTGTTTGGACACAAGACCTATGATGAATGATACCTTTTTCTTGAAACAGCTCTGTCATGTCAAACTCTTTTGCATTATCCGATCTTATGGTTTTAACTCTACTACTAAAACTGTGTTTCTACTAAGGCAAGGAAGTAAATCATGGCTGACCTAACCTCAGACTTAAGTTTAATAAAAAAAATCCACGTAAACCTCGAGTAATCATCAACTATGGTTAAGAAGTATTGATAGCCCATATACGAAGGAACATGGAATGGACCCCATGTATCACAATGTATAAGGTCAAAAGGTGCACACACATGCTTCTCTTCATTAGGAAACTTATTTCTTTTCTGTTTGGAGAGTGGACAGATTTTACAATATGAATCATACAAGCTACCATCATGCTTCAAGGTACTCCTAAGTATGTCTAAAACTTCATCGCTAGGATGACCTAATCTCTTGTGCCAAAGGTCTCCTGGCATATTATTCAAGAATTGAAACTGTGAAGAATTATCAGAAACAGTGAAAGGTGAATCTGCTCGCATGATATAGAGCCCCGCTATTTGATCACCCCTGCCAATCACTTGCATAGAAGGACCCTTATCTGAAACTTATCAGCTTGAAAACAAAAACTACATGCACTAGAGTTAGCTAGCGAGCTCACAGATATCAGATTGAAGGTAAACTGTGGCACATAAAGAACATTAGTCAAGGTAATGAACCTATTCAATCTGAAATTTCCAGCTTTGTTGACCCTGATTATCCTACTGTCTGGCAGTATTACCCTAGATTCCACTATATCATGCAGGTCTTGTAACATGTTTTTACCACCGCAAACATGCATGGTTGACCCTTTTTCACCTTGCTGAGTAGATTCTGTGCCACTCTGCGGAGTGCCATTTACCTGCTGACTTAACAGAGCCCTCAAACCTTGCAGCTGAAAGGGCGTTAGCTGCAGTTGCACCATTGCATCTCCTCCGCTGGTAGCACCCTAACTGCCCTGTATAGTATGATGTTCTGGTTCGGTAGCATTGTCACAGCTTGAGACTTGGTTGATTCTTGCACTCTTGAACCTATTGGGCTGTCTGTACCCTGGCGGAAAGCCATGCAGTTTGTAGCATGTGTCCACAGAGTGCCTTTCTTGCTACAATGAGCGCAGACTGGTTTTGCTAACTCTTTTCTGGGGAAGAAGCCCCCCTTCTTGGTAGCCTGTTGAAAATCAGTCTTGGCAGACAGCATGGCCATGCTGTTGACTTGATCCTCTATCACGCTTACAGCTCCATGTGCCATTGACGTCTGCCTTTCTTCTTGGACAAGTAGGGAGAACACTTTATTAATTGTAGGTAGTGGATCCATCAAGAGGATTTGACCTCGAACCTGGGAATAAGTCTCATTTAACCCCATCAAGAATGTAAGTACATACTCTTCATCCATGTGACCCTTCAGTGCATTAATACCCCCACAAGTACGTTGGTGTGGCGGCCTATAGCTGGAGAGCTCGTCCCAAAGAGTGTCTTCAGGTTGGTAAAGTAAGTTGCTATGTTGCTCGAGCCCTGTGCTAAGTTCATAAGATCCTTCTTCAGCTGGATGATCCTGGGCTTATTTGTCTGCCCATATCTTTCCTGTAAGTCGATCCAAACCTCTCTAGCCGTTAAATTATAAAGAATACTGGCTGATATCTCCTTCGAAACGGAGTTCAGAATTCAAGAAATGATAATATTGTTGTTCCTCCTCCAAGCATTGGATTTCTCTTTGTCTGTCACAGCGGGTGGAAGCAATTCGCCAGTAATGAATCTCTCTTTATTTCGCCCAATAAGTGCTATCATCATCGCACGGCTCCACGTCATGTAGTTGTCACCACTGAGCTTCTCATGTACCAAAAGTTGCCCCGAAGTGTCGTTGTTACCAAGGAAGTAGGGATCATTCTGATTGCCAGGATTAACAGAGTTTGCAGAATTATCCAGCACCTGATCTTGATTCTGGGAATTGACGTCAGACGACATTGCTTTGCAGTAATCTTGATTTAAAGATCGCAAGATATCACGAATTGGAAACAAATTACGCAGCTTCAAGAAGACGCTCTGATACCATATAAAATTTGAAGAAATTTAACAATCGATATAACGTGGTTCGGATTATTCAGAATCTACTCCACGGCAGAAAACTAGGGCGATCTTATTAATGACGAAGAGATACAGACTGAGACTACAAGAACCTCTCTAGCTATTTCGCGTCACTCCGATAAACCCTAAAAACGAAGAACGGGAATTAGAAGAATTTTTCTTAAGGAACAAAATGAGCCTTCAGCCCTTATATATGAGGAAGGCGACTAAGACTTCGCGCGCGCGCAAAACCGTGAGCTTTCAACTTCGATTTCATCTGTGAACCTGCACGCTCACGGCCTGGGACGTACATAGTCACGGCCGTGACAACGGGCAGAGTGACCACCCGTTTGCTTGAGCTCTCTATGTTCGCGGCCGTGACATCTGAAGTAGATGGCCGTGACACCGGGCAGAACCCCGCTTGCTCGTGCTGTCCATGTCCGCGGCCATGACATCTGAAACAGATGGCCGTGACATTGGGCAGTGACTCGAGCTCTCCATGTTCACGGCCTTGACATCTGAAGCAGATAGCCGTGACATCTGAGGTAGTGGCCGTGAACCATGTCTGAAGCCTTGTTCCTTCAAATTCAACAGAACATGGAAACTCGATTTTGAGGTTGATTTGGTTAACTAATCTCTTAATGCTTGGAGGAAACAGAGTTGCAAACTCTGACGAGGACCCGACTTCGTCGTGGTCGTCTTCTATCAGAAAAAAACGGCGATCTTTCCGAGGAATAAGGCGAGAAATCAGTCGCGACGGAGAGGTTCAGAGTTCTTTCAATGAACCTTTAGACGCCATGGAAGCTTTGGAGCAAGTTCTGCCCATAAGGTTCGTTGACGATGGTCTTATCTCTATTTTGTAATCTGCAGATTATTTTCATTTTGTATTAAAGGGATTTCCCCCAATCGATGCTGACTGCAAGAAAACTGCCAAGGTTAGGTTTTCTTCAGCATCAGATACAATCTCTTCTCCTCCTCCTCTTCTTCTTCAGGTGAAAGTGAAATTTCGTTGTTCCCATCATCGCTTGAAACCTTTGACCTCAGCTCCTTTAACCTATAGATGGGCATAGCTACTGAGAGGAAGATATGTTGTGCTTGTGGCGATACTAAGAAGCTCAGGGACGAATGCGTCATTGAGCACGACGAGTCTGCGTGGGATTTCTTCTATTTGTGAATTTTGATTTTGATGGGTTTGATGAATTTCAATTTTACTGCCGTGTAATTTTTATTTCTTCTCCAGTTTTGATTTTGATTATACATTGATATACAGCTTAATCATTTTATTCAAAAAAATATGGTCAAATCCTATTATAGTTGCATTAACAGCTGTACAACAATCTCGGGCAGTGCAAGCTGCCGGGGGTACCGTGTTATATTTTCGAAACCATAAGGGGCACGCATGTAATACAAAAACCATGAGGTTATTGGTGAAATTCGCTGTAAATACTAGGGGAAAAAGTGGCATTTGCCCTATTAATTAATTACTTTATATTTGAAGTTAAATATACACTAATACTTAAAGATAAAAGATATTTTTAAATAATATTATTCAAACTTCACATAAATATTTCAAATTAACATACACAAGTAGATTTAAATAAAAACAAGATTAATATCATATCTACAACTATTGCCTTTTAATCTTAACAATTTTATTTGATAAATGTGTAAGATATAATATAAATAATACTTAAAATGTGATTACTTTATTGCTAAATGTGGTTACTTAATTGTGTAAATGAATAGCTTAGTATTATTTCATAGTAACATACACAAGTACAAATAAAACCGAGATTAATATCAAATATTGACTTCTAATATTATACAACTTTTATTCAATAAATGTGAAAAAGTACAATTTAAATAAAACTTATGATTATTTAATTAAGTAAATGATTAGTTTAATTCATTGTTACTACACCCTCAAAATTATCTACAAATAATAAACAAACAATAGAGAAGAGTAATTAGAGAGAATAAATAAACGACAATTAACAGTAATTAATATTAGGGGAATTTTCGATTCCTAGTAAGTAACTTTCTAAACTGTTCAGACCCTGTCAGAGATACTATTAGTTTTAAGGATTTTCGTAAATGGCAGAGTTTAGGCTTAAAAATCGAAATTGACGAAAATACCCTTCCTTACATACTGCAATAAGAGTTATTTTCCGGCGACTTTCTGTATTCTGTTAGATTATATTGTTATAAACGTCTGGTGAACTGTTATTTTCCATCCCTTAACTGTTACTACGGTGCAGAAAATTGTTATTGACAGAGAATATTTATTTTATGAATGTCGTTTTTCAGTGAATCGAGCTCTGAAATTTCGAATGCCCATTAACCAACCAATTTCGGCGTGTACGGTAGGATATATTGTGGTATTGACGAAGCAAGATGTAAGATTTGTAACGAATTTTATCTTTTTGTTTAGGGTTCTAATTTGCGAAATAAGATGAAATCAAACCCGTTTTTGCAACGATTACATGTAATATGTATAAATTCGAAGTACCCATAGAATGACCAGCTCGGTGCGGCACATTGTTTGTCGTTCGTCCGACGTTCATCTTTTAATTTCGTGAAAACACGATCGACCCCAATAATTTGGGTATATCTTTACTGTGTCAAATTGTTACTCAGAGTATCAAATCTGTTACTTGGACTATCAAAATCGTTACTAGGTGTACCAGAATCTTTATTAAACTGCAATTAATTGTTACCATGTGTAGGATTCTAATTTGCAAAAATAAGATGAATTCAAAGCCGTTTTTGCAAACGATTACATTCAATATGTATAAATTCGAAGTAGCCATAGTATGGGCAGCTCGATGCGACACATGTTTTGCTAGTTCGTCCGACGTTCATCTTTTAATTTCGCGAAAATACAGTCGACCCCAATAATTTGGATATATTTTTACTGTGTTAAACTGCTACTCAGAGTATCAAATCTGTTAATTGGAGTATCAAAACCGTTACTAGGTGTACCTGAACAAACTACAATTAATCTTACCATGTGTAGGGTTCTAATTTGCGAAAATAAGATGAATTCAAAACCGTTTTGACAACGGTTACATCTAATATGTATAAATTCGAAGTACCCATAGTATGGTCACTTTCGATTACATATGGTTTACGTTTAAGATTAATTGAAGATGTCATTAATTTTGTTGAATCATTTATGTTAGGTCGACCATCTGGACTGTAATAAACAACTAATAGTTCATATTCACAAGTTTTGAGTAAGTAGAATCAATTTCGTAGAATCATTATCATCCTTTGAAGAAGAGTGATACTTGTATCCATACTATATACTCCAACTTCTTCAACTCCAACATAACCTCCACGAAAATCACAACCTAACTAAATATTTTAGTTTAAAACTTCTCAAATTCATATATTTTAGTGAATGTAGCGTGTTACAATATAAAATTGGAAAATCATAACCTAAACTAGTTACATCTGAAATTGTTATTGTGACGATGTATTCTGTTACTCGTATTGTACCTCCTTGTTACCGTAATATACATTTATGTTACTTTTCTCGTCTTGATATGTTACTGATCATTGTCAAACGGTTACTGCGGGAAATAAGTAAATGGCATATGGTTTACGTTTAAGATTAATTGAAGATGTCATTAATTTTGTCGAATCATTTATGTTAGGTCGACCATCTGGGATTATACTAAACATCTAGTAGTTTATTTCCACAACGTTTTGCGTAAGTATAATCAATTTGGTAGAAGCATGATCATCCTCTCAAAAAGATTGTTACTTGTTTTCCATACTGTAAACTTCAACTTCTTCAATTCCAACATAATCTCCACGAAAAATCACAACCTAAACTAATATATTTTTATTCTAAACTTCGTTAAATTGATATATTTTAGTGAATGTAGCGTGTTTGAAGTATAAAATTCGAAAATCATAAAGTAAACTAATTACATATTAAATTGTTATTGTGACTATGTATTTCGTTACTCGTGTTGTGTTTGCGTGTTACCTACATGTCAATTTCCGTTATTTTCTCCTCTTCAATCGTTGTTGTTCATTCTTAAAATGTTACTGCACAAAATCAGTAAACAACAGCTGAATTTTACCAGAATCATGCATACATTTCCAGCAACAGAAGCGAAATTTGTTCAAAGAAACATCCTACACATATGATTGGATGTCGCCTGCTAAGATCTGTGCTCTGGATGTCGCCTGCTAAGATCTGTGCTCGATTGCACCAAATTCGTTGGTTGTCGCTGGTCGTCGCCGCTCGTCTGTGATTTCTTCGATTAATTTGAGGTTTATCAATTTGGGGCTTTTTGACACTGATAGAGCCCTATATGTTACTTTGAATGTGCACTGTAAAAATGTTTCAATAAAACGCGATTTAACTGTTAAACTATCATTTTCCAGATCTTTTATTTTAATGACAAATTTGTTATCTGAATTAACAATATAGTTACTAACTGTAAATAATTTGGTATTAGAGAAATCTATAATTGTTATTTATTTTAATATTTTGTTAGTCAGATACTGTTTTATAACATGAGATTAGGGTCGATTATTTCAGACGCAAATGTCGACATTTTCACGAATTTAGCTGGTTTTCTGTGTCGCCGACGGTTGCCGATCCATATCATACCCCTTGCTTGTGTGCTGAATTTATTATTAGAGAGAAATTTCCCGTTATCCAGTTGTGCTTATTTGTTACTTGTTGGCATGTTTGTGTTATTGATGTTCTCTTAAATGGTACTCAGTTATCAGTTTGTGTTACCTGGAAAGCTAGTTAATTCGCAGGCATTTCAATCTCCAATACATACAAAATCCGTCTTGATTAGTAAGACCCATCCAAAATTACGAAAAAACTTTATTCAGTCACAAACGTTGATATTTTCGTGGATCTCAGCTTGTTTTCTCTGTCAAATTTTATTTGTTTTGAAACGAAATTTTCGAAGGGTTTTATGCATAATTTCATTGGATACATCAATAATTTATCATCATTAGTAATACCCGTCAAGATTGAGGCCGGAAAAATAATAACAATCAAAATATATCTGGATTTCAGAGTCAATTTTTAGCTTCCGTGGTTTGGAGAAAGATGATGGCCAAAATGAAGTAATTCATTCATCTATCACGGGTAAATTGGTCTTTTCGAAATAATAAGGTCCTATTATCTGAACTTAACCAAACTTAGGTCCTCTCTCCATAAACGGTATGGGACCTGAAACATGTTGCTAATATGATAATGGGGACTGATACCTAATTTACCCTTATATTATACTGAACGTACGGCCATTTGGTGGTCTTGAAAATTGAAATCACTTTTTGTAATAAATTTTAAGTTTTATAAATTAGGGGTGTATATAGTAGTTTGGGGGTGCATATAGAATTTCCTTATATGTTTCAATGAGTTAGGCATTCATATATTATTTTTTTCATAATAACATATGGCATGATATATTGGGTGACGTGGACGACTGTGATGTAAGTAGATTAATAAAGGAGAGTTAATACTATGTTGGACCATAGGAATTGGCTGGAGGTGTAAGAAATATTTAAGATAGGATTGGCCCATAGACCATAAATAATATCCTTCAATTTAATTAAAGTCATAGAAAAACGAAAAAAAAAAAAGAGAACGTGAGAAAGGATTTACGTTCTTGCTGGGCAATTCAAGTCATAATACGTCAGCAGTGCACACACACGCACTCTCCAAATCTTTACTAGTTTTATGATTGTGGGCCCACCTTTATCTTTTATGTACCAAACTAATTAGAGATGTAATAACTAATATCATCCCTTACAACTTAGAAGCCCAATGGCCCACGGAAATAAATTTTAAACCGTTGATTGCCAATATTACCCTTGCGGTAAGAGGCCAAGCCTACGTAGCTTTTACTTATTTCTATTAAAATAAAACACGACCTTATTACAATCCTAATCTTATTGGGATATAAAGAAATTGAGATCACTGCAATATATTAGTATTTAAACATATTATCAACGGTGTTTGTTTGGGATGATCTTTCAAAACATCACCGTGATCTTCTCGTTTACCACTTATCACTGTGTTCTGTTTGTTTAACCTAGTGATGAGTCATCACCGGAATATTGGATTAACTTTAGTGATGAAAATTGGTGATATTTCATATTTCAGGTCACCCAAAAAAACCTAAGTGATCCAATATCACGGTGATGGGGTGATCTATCTAATTTTTTAATGGACGAAAATACCCTTCATATTTTAACATTATTACTTTATATACCATTATAAATATTTTAATTACATGATTAACATAATTAAATCTTAAAAAATTTCAGTTATTTAAAAATATATAAACTTATATTTTAAAAAAAAATATAAATATAAATAATGCTTATAAATATGTAAATTTTATATATAATGATTATCACATAAAAATCACCTTAAAAAAATTAAACACATTATTTAATCATATGTATGGGTCAAATATGACATTTATACAACATCACCCTACACATCACAGTGATTAAACAAACAGAATACTTCCATATCACGTTGATCTGCAAAACGAAATATCACCTTAAAACAAACACACAGATGACATATCACCTTGATCCACATTCCGGTGAAACTCACATCACCGTGATATGCGTATCACCGTAATGTTGGATCACCTGGAACAAACACCCCTCAAATTTTGCTAAATTATGAAGTGATTCGTCTCATATCGCCATTATCAACCTCAAGCCCACGGCAGTTAACAGTGAAACATTGACTTAGGAAAAATAAGGCAGATTAGACTTGAAAAAAAAGGGTGTATTATAATAGTAATTATTTTACAGAAATAAACAACTAATATCTTATGCTCGTAGGCCTTTCTATGTGATTGGATTGTACAGTGTGGCATTCGTCCTATGTTATGTATGTGTTATGTCTTCTTATTTTTTAAATTCGTATGAAATTATTTCAAGAAACACTAAGACCAAATTTTAACGATATTATCATATCGGACGTATGTATTTGCCAAATTATAACTTAGAGACTGCTTCAGTCAACTTCTAGAGCCATATATATAGACATCGAGTATTTTATTTACCGACTAACATAAAATTACAGTAGTTACACATTAATGTTAAATTATTGGTCTTCGACACGCAATTTAGCTCAATCATTGCGTAGCCAAGCGACTCCAATAATTTGCTTTGACCGTTGATTTCCGCTTCCTACGTTCTGTTATTTCTAAACTTCTTTGATCATTAGAACTTAATTACTACCCTCACCGATTTTATTCTCTCTTCTTTTCCTAAATAAATACACTCTTTATGAATGAACACAGCACAGCAGCCATTATTAAATACACATATCCCACCTTTTGTCGCCGTCCTCAGAATAACCCTTCTCAAAAACGCCTCTCTCGTAATTTATTACACATTTCTCACCACCCTAATACTTCAAAAATCTCAGTGTCCTCATCCTCCAATAATCTTCAAATTCAAATAAAAATAAATATCAAACTAATAATTTCATAATCAGAATATGGGTCGATCGCCATGCTGTGACAATAAAGCTGGTTTGAAGAAAGGGCCATGGACGCCCGAGAAGATGAGAAGCTTTTAGCTTATATGAAGAACATGGCCATGGAAGCTGGCGTGGGCTGCCTTCAAAAGCTGGTTTCTCTTTTTCAGTTTATTTCATCTATTTATTTCTTTACTATTTTTAGCTTCTTGTGTAATAAAATTGCGAGCCAATTTCATTAGGTTTGCAGAGATGTGGTAAGAGTTGCAGATTGAGGTGGTCTAACTACCTAAGACCTGATATTAAAAGGGGAAAGATCACTTTACAAGAAGAGCAGACCATTATTCAGCTCCATGCTCTTTTAGGTAATAGGTAAGGAAAAAGAAAAATGATCGAAGCGTCGTTTTAGGGAAAAAGAAATGATCTTTTAAATGTTTTTCGGACATGGATTTTTTTTTTTAAGTGGTCGGCGATTGCGACTCACTTGCCTAAGAGAACGGATAATGAGATAAAGAATTATTGGAACACTCATTTGAAGAAAAGATTAGCTACAATGGGGATCACTCACAAAGCGAACAAACAATAATAAAAAAGACGACGACGTTCGTTGCTTTCCGGCGATAATGGCTATGATGCTAAGAACGCCGCCATCTGAGCCACATGGCTCAGTGGGAGACGGCTCTCGCTCGAAGCCGAGGCTAGGCTTGCTCGTCAGTCTAAGCTTCGCTCGGCGGCCGTGGCGGCTTCGTCGGTTAAAGAGGTGATTTTTACTATGTAATAATACTTGCATGGATTAGGTTCGTCCACGTCATCAGTTCCTTTTTAAATGGTATCAATAACAATATCATAACCATCTTCGGCACAGAGCTGTGAAGAGGTGTTGGACCCACGCGATGCCTCGACGATGTGGCTCACGGCATGGATAGGAGGAGGCGCCGCCGCCGGGGAATTGGAGTCTCCGACCTCCACCGTGATTTCCTCCGCCGGATTTTAACGACGACGGCGGCGGAGACGAGCAGCTGCTGGTGGTCGTCGTCTTCTTTACTTTCTTCGTCGGAGACTTGGGATTCCAAAGGAAAAGTTGACGGAGAGAGAAAAGATGTTAAGACTGCAGCTTCGATCGGCGGCAATGACATGGACGGCGGCGGCGGCGGGCAGCGGTTTAAATGATGGAATTGCTGATTGCTTGAATTAGAAGGTGATAAGAACTATTGGGACAGCGTTCTTAATTTGGTTACTTCATTATCGCCTTCTCAATCGCCTGAATATTAACTGGTCTTTTGTATATAATAATGACAATAATATAATAATAATATTAATATTAATAATGATAAGAATATGTATGTGTATTGATTTATTTTATGTATTTAACGTTCGTTGTTGTGATTATCCATATGTAAGGCTGTGATTACTATTTAATATGTTATTTCACGTAGGAGGACAGTTGACAATATAAGAAAGATCTTCCATCTTGAAACCAATTCTTGATAGGTGGAGTTAACTCATTTACTTATATACCGATCAAACTCTCATCAATTATCCAATGTGGCATGTGAGCTTTTTAGGGTTATTGATTTTAACAGACTATTAATAATTAATTTTAAAATATTTTTTGGGTCATAAATAACAACCTCAAACATCAATATCGTCGTGATTTTTGCAATGCTTGTAAAGGATGAGAAAATATGAAGAGTCTCAGGCTTCCTCAATGCATATACCCAAAAAGCAGGTTTTTTTGCGTGCCACATCAGCGCCAACTCAAAAGTAAAAAACATATACCTCTGAAATAAAACTCATCCCCACCATAAACCCAAAAAAGGAGGTTTTTTGGGGACCCACCTCAATTTCATTTAATTTTATTTAATTTATCAATTATATTTATCCAATTTTGTAAAATAATTTATAAATAATTGTATGTCATATTATTTAATTGTTAAATTTAAGAAAAAAAATTAATAAATATATTTTTTCATTACGTAATAATATTTTACTTTTAAATACAAATAAATAAAAATTTAAACACATTAAAATTTATTAGTAAAAATAAATATATATTAATATATAAATATTACGAGGATAAAAAGGAAATAAAGTAATTGAAAAAGAAAAAGCTTACACATAAAGCAAAAAACCTAGGTTATTCTACTAAACCCAACAAAAACCTATCACCCTTCCCAATGTTAAAAACCTATAGCCATATGTTTTTCCTTTGTCAATCTCATCAAAAAACCTTGCATTGAGGAAGGCCACATATCTCAATATTGTTCCGTCAAGATTCAAGGACAACACAATTCTGTTAGAATGCTTCAATATGAATATGGAAATCAAATTTGAAAAATAATAAAACACTAGCAAATATGTTATAGGCTACGGCACAATAGGCTTCGCTTGTTGATAAAGCGTCAAAATAAGGTGGTGGCACTTTTGTAAATAATTGGATGATTAGAGATTATAAGCGACAGTTGTTGGGACGAAACGAGGCCGAAAGAAATTAATACCTATCTGTGACAGTGTTTCTTGTAACCGACACTGAAAGGTTCAACAATCAACATCAGTTGTTTTTTAATAATCGACGCGGATTATTTTAAGATGGTATAGGCGTCATTTTTTTATGTGTAACAATCGACACCGAATGATTTAAATACCAGTGCCACGAAAAACCATTTTCAGTCCATTATTGCGAAGAAACACAAATCGGCGACCCTAGGCGATTCCGGCGATTCCGAAGGCGCTTTCACATACAGTTGCTGACGATTTTGAGTAAATCCACGGTGAAGGTGTGTCTTCGAGGGTATGTTCATTCTTCTTTGGGTCGAAATTTCGATTGATATTGGTTTTCGATTTTTGTTTTAATTTGGTTAGAATGGTCGTTCTTGTCATTTTTTTTCATGTTACAGGACATGTGTTTGAGAGTCAATTTGTATCCATTCGCTGTTCTTGTATGATTTGGGCTTCTTTTGCTAAAATTGGGTTTTGTGCGAAACTAGGGGCTCGACTTTTCTGTGCTTTTTGGGCGTGTTTTGGCGTTGCAGTGTGATTAGTTGAGGTCCATTCGGATATATCAACTGTGGGTAGCGGCCAGTGATGCGGTTGACCTCATTCTGGCATTATTTATAGTAATTATTTTAACTTCCATTATATGTTGTAATTGTGTTTCTTCACATGAATACGTATTTAGTTGGTGCAATATATGTGCTTATGGCTTGTTATAAGCTTAGTTACCCGTTCAAAATTTGCTCACTAGGAGGAAATCTTCAATGGTTCCCATTTTGGGACCGTACTTAGGCATTTACTATCACTTTACGTTGTAAATGTGTGGTTGAGCTTCGATATGATGAATGCTGCCGAATTTCTCTTCAAATATGAAAACTCAAAACATGCATTTACGAGTGATTAGTGAATGTTTAAGATGGATTAGGTTGTAGTGATAAGGACCCTGAAAGCCCTTTGTCGATTATATCTGAATTATGTTGCTTGTGCAAATTATTTGTAAAAATTTCATTGCTATGCTTTAGGTTCTTGTAAATGGATCGGAGTTGGATATCGAGTAATCGAACAACACCTAAATTTTTTAATGGCGTAGAGGAGTTTATGAAATGTGCTGAACAGAATAAGAGAAAAAAGAGGCAATCGAAGATCTCATGTCTGTGTCGTAATTGTAATAACTTAAGGTGGTGGAATAGTACGACTGTTAGGAAACATCTGATAATTACCGGTTTTAAAACAGTGGTACCACTAGTTGGAAATGGCACGGTGAGACCGTCACTGAAGCTAGTTGTGTGGGGAAATCCTGTAGTAAATTAGTGCCACCAAATGCAGTGGACGATGTTGTAATTGACAGTTCGTCTGACGATTCGTTGAGGACATGCTTCGCGATGTTCAAGAGGATTTCGAAGAACGTCCTCCAATATTTGATAGTTTGGTTAGGGACAACAATATCCCTTTGTACGACGGTTGTTCAAAATACACCAAACTATCTGATGTGTTCAAACTGTTGAATGTCAAGGCAAAATTTGAATTTCATACAAATGTTTCTCTACACTCTTAGAAATATTTTGAGATATGCTTCCTGCCGGTAATGAGCTTCCCACGTCGACGTATGATGCAAAAATTTGTTATGCCCTCTAAATTTGCAGTACGAGCGAATACATGCTTGTCCCAATAATTGCGTACTTTATAGGGGCAAGTATGAATTTACTAATAAGTGCCCAGATTGTGACACTTGGCGTTATAAGCAAAAGAATAAGTCAATGGTCTCCTGCTAAGGTTCTGTGGTACTTATCGATTGTTCTAGTATGTTCTCCAACGCCGATTTCGCTAAAATGTTTAGATGGCACGACGAAGAATGAATAAAGATGGAAAGCTGAGACATCCGACAGATTCCCCTCAATGGAGAAAACATTATACTTTGTTTCCTGAATTTGGAGTGGAGCTACGGAATCTTGGGCTTGGTCTTTGCACTGATGGGATAAATCTGATATGTTTAATGTATATTATAATCCGAGACGTGAAGACTTCATGATGTCTATCGATATCAAGGGCATTTTGGACATATTGAATCTTGTGAGTTTGGATTCGTCAGTGATTCAGGTTTTCTTGGGATATCTTTATTTTAGTTGAAGCTAATAGTTTCTATAAGATTTATACGAGAGATTGATTAAATATATGTAATCATTATAGATATCTTCTTCAAGAATTGTCGGAGTTCCATTGCTTCAATCCGAGTCGCTTAAGCTTGATGGCTCATGATAAGAATGTCGATAGAGAGATTGACTGCATGGCTGAGGCGTTCAGAGACTCGTACAAGTCATGTAATTATTTTTTTGCGCCTTATTGTGAAGGGTGAGAATACTCTACTATCTTGTATGTTATTTTTATAGTGGCTTATTTTTCATACTGATTAAATTTATTTCTACGAGTTTTAGGAGTAATTGGGTATTGTTGGTGATCGACTTTGCTGCAGAAACCGTATTTGTGTTCGACCCATTTGGCACCAAGAGCGAGCCTATGAAAGTTTGCTAACCATGAACGTCTAAACACGTAAGTTATGGAAAGTTTTAGTTTGTATAGTTTCTCATCTGTATTTTACTTATCTTGTAACATAATTTCGTTTTCAGGGCAATAAAGACGGCAACGTTCGTTGGTGCGGTTCAAAGCAAGAAGGCATCCCTATTAGTTGGAAAGGATGCAAGGTACACATTAATTCTTCAATTTGAAAGTAGCTTTTTATTTAGATTCTTACAACATTGAGTTATTTTTCAAATATAGTGCACTCGACAACCGTCTGAAAGTGAATTGTGTGGCTACTATGTCATGCGATATATGTCTGATCTCTTACAAATTGTCGGACAAGACCGAAACAATTTGGTAAAGGTATGGTAATTTGCCTCAGCTACGTACAAATAATTGTCTTAGTTTATTTTATATTTTAATGGCGCTTTTTTTGTTGGCCAATGTTACAGGTATTAGAAGATATCGTTTACAACGACGCAATGATTCAAGAGGTTCGCGAGTTGTGTGCAGAATATTTTAAAGAAATTTGTCTGGTGATGTGATTGTTGTAGTTTTATCTGTTTATTATTTCGATACGAGTGTAGTTGAATACTTATGTTCGATTAGTTGGATATTTATGTTGGATTAGTTGGATATTTATGTTGAATATTTATTATTACCTGATTTTCGTGAAAAATTTTGGTTTTCGGTTTGATTTGGGTTTTGATTTGATTTTGGCTTGTACAAAGGGTTTAGAAAAACAAATTTAATATATTAAAAAAAAAGTGTCGGTTGTTTATCTAAAACCGTCGTCTATAACTATTATAATTTTAAAAGAATAAACAATTAGTGCACATTAGGCGTCAGTTTCTTTGGAAAACCGTCTCACTTTTCTGCTCAATCTGTGTCGGTTGTTATTAAACAACCTACGCCCATAGCTTCTAATAAGCGACGGTTAGATTACAACCTTTGCTGAATAGCATATATCAGCGACTCTTAACAACAGACGCCCATAAGTCCTATTTTGCGCGTCGGCGAGTCTAGCTTCGCGGAAAACGACGCCAATAGTAAAAAACAATGGTTGCCTATTTATGTACTAGTGAAAAAAGAAGGGTATTTATTTTTTAGAAAGTAAAATGTGTATGTATTAATTACATAGCAAGGCAAATAATTATACATATTACTTTGAGTTTATTATAGTCGCATGCATGTATGATTTCTCTAAACATGTCTGTGCGTGTATTTACATCCATGTCGGTTTCGAAGAAATTCTAATCACCATCGAAAGCTTGCCTACCTATAAATACATCAAGGGCTATTTCCATATATTAATTAGTTTAATTATTATACAATTAAATGATGCGTCCTAATCATCCCTTTCTTTAGCTCCGAATCATTGTTTTAGACGGAAAATGAAAGATTTGGTTCATTTTCTTTCGGATTTTAATGTTTACATAATGACTAGTTTTTTCAATTATTTACCAAAATAAGCATTACCATAGCAATACATACATATATATATATATATGAGAGGCGATTTATGTTAGCAATGGATATGGGAGGGTCTACTGAGGTGTTGACGGCGTTGAGAATCGAAAAAAACGCAAAAATTGAGAGATTTGCTTATGTTGCTCACGGTGGGTGGGGACCAGCAAATCTCTCTCTACAGTAGAAACTCTATAAATTAATACAGTTGGGGCAGGCCAATAATTATTAATTTATCGATAAATTAATAATTTTATTAATTTATAGTGTATATAACTTTCAAATTTCCCAGACATCAAATGCAAGAGAAAATTTCTTGTTGACCTATGAGAAAACAACGTCAGGAATTCTTACAATGATAAGGACAATTAGAAACAATATGCACGGGGAAATTGATCTCAACCAAAAAACAAATGACAATTGATTCATTTTCAAGTAATCTTTGTTCATGTGATATGAGAATGTTTTTTACATATGGAATTATTAATTTATAATTTATACGGGACCTATAGAAATTATCAAGTCTATTATCTTATAATTTTGGAGAATTATTAATTTAGTACGTTATCCCCGAGTCGGGACCGCCCGAAAATATTATATAAAAGAGTTTATTAAATTATCGAATATTAATTTATAGAGTTTCTACTGTACTAGTATCCCTGCACACCATACGCGTGTGAAAAAAAAAAAAGAATATAGATACATTAACCCACATATATTTATATATGTGTGTGTATGTACTAGCACGAAAGGAATTATGTACATGCATCACTACGATTATACTATCGTCTATAGTCTTGTTTTCCGCCCTATTGAGTTCAAGGTTTTTTTTTTTTACTAGTAGAATAATGATGATTTACAACTTACTGGTCATTTTAATGTTTGCCTGCAAAGGTTGGCAACATAAATTGTATTGTTTATATATGGTGTTTATGGTCCCCCAAATTACAAATTGTATTACAGAGATATCTATATATACTAGACATAAATTATTGGGTGAACTTGTGAAGCAGATGATGATTGAGGCGTTAAGTAGAAGAACCCATACCTCCATATAATATAAACCAATAAATAAAAGAGGTTATTAATTAAACGTTCATTAAATTCGACTAGGGTTTGGTGCATTCGGTTACTTGTATAAAAATCGATATGTCCATAGTTAGCCAAGAAGACCATTATATCGCTCACATGGCAGGCTTTTTACTGATAAAGTGCAAAGAATTATTTAATATGAAACTTTAATATTTTTTTTAAATGATTTCATAAGAATATTCTTAAAATTAAAAAAATAAAAAAAATAAATTGATCGTTTTTTACTTTTAAAAAGGAAATTATATATGAACGTCTCCCATGCATGATTGTAGTAGAATAATTCAACCGGTTAAAAAATTATGAAATAAATAGGACCACCCGCATGAAATCATATAACTAGTTGATTAACGAAAAACGAATTAAAACGTGACACGAATTGATCATACATATTGTTAAAATCTTCTCCGAAAAATAAATGAATCAATTATGATGAAGCCAGGCTGTTTAGGAAGTCGACTGGGTGAAAAATGGCCACATTTTTCTTATTAAGGATTGTTTGAAAGTCAAGTGTTTACGTGGACGACGTAATAGTGTCACATGGATTTTCATTTTGGTGCTTTTACTTTATATTTAATTGGCCCTCAATAGTATCAATGGTAATGGTTACTTAATCTTTCAAAGTTGGAGTATCATGTATATATAACTTAATAAAAGAGGAAAAAAGACGGAAGGAGAGAACAACTTCTACTAAACTGTCAATAATTGGATGACTTAAGATATTCTTTACACACACAATTACTGTAATTCCACTAAATTATAAGATTTCATTATTTTGCAGTTTAATTGGCTGATAATAAGCTCGTCGTCTTAAAGGCAAGGAAACATGCATTGGTAATGAATGAACAAAAATTGGGAAAAAAAATCATTAATAGCATATTTAAGGTCATCCATAGATATGATAGGTGTGGGTCAGTAGCTAGCAGTACTTCATTCCACTACAAGAAAACATAACATTAGACACGAAATATAGATACGGAATTCGTTCCGTGTCTAAATTATGAGTATTAGAGACGGATTCTGACACGGTTTTTTACTTTTATTTCAAAATAAATCAATATTTCTGTTTAGACAAGGATTAGATACGGAAATAAAAAACGGAAATGTTCTGTTTCTGAAACTGTGTCAAAATTATGAGAATTAGGAACCCCTCTCGACGCCGTTTCTATTTTATTTCAAAATAAAATTAATTTAGACACGGATTAGATACGGAAATAAAGACGGAAATATTCTGTGTCTGAATCCGTGTCAAAATTATTAGAATTAGGAACCCCTTTTGAGTTTCGACACAGCTTCTATTTTTATTTGAAAATAAAAAAAAATTAGACACAGATTAGAGACGGAAATAAAAACGAAATATTCTGTTTCTGAATCCGTATCAAAATTATGAGAATTAGGACACTCATTACACAGCTTCTGTTTTTATTTCAACACTAAATTAATTTAGACTTGGATTAGAGACGGAAATAAAAACGGAAATATTATGTTTCTGAATCCGTGTCAAAAATCATGAGAATTAGCAACACCTCCCGACACAACTTCTATTTTTAAGTTAGACACGGATTAGAGACGGAAATAAAAACGGAACTATTCTGTTTCTGAATCCGTGTCAAAATAATTAATATATTAATTTTGGGCTTAAAATGAGCATTTTGACGTTTCATTAAACAACGTAGAACTTAATAGCTCGTATTTGAGAAATTATTAAGTAAAAACTTGGGCTAAGTTTTGTAAAACAGTTCCCTACGGACTCAAAAAGGAATCCACATACACCTTGAAAAATTCCCACCGTCCCAATTCGAAGCCCTAATTTCCAATCTGATGTCGTCGGTCAACGAGCAGCGGTCGCAGGCGGAATCGATCTTCAACCTAATCAAGCAGAACGATCCGAATTCGCTTGTTCTGAAGCTCGCACAGTTGCTCACCACGTCGGCGCTCGTGGAGTCTCGGCCATGGCGGCGATTCTCCTCCGCAAGCAGCTCACGCGCGACGACTCCTTCATATGGCCGCATCTCACGGAGTCGACGCGATCGACGGTGAAGAACACGCTCCTCACGTGCATCCAGAAAGAGGAGACGAAATTGACCGTGAAGAAGCTCTGCGACACGGTGTCCGAGCTGGCATCGTCTCTTTTGCGGGAAAATCAGTGGCTGGAGATCCTCCCCTTCATGTTCCACTGCGGTGATGAAGATGCAGGGGAGACAAGCAATTACAGTGTTGGACATAGTGTTTGGACAGGCTTGCTATATCTTTGGGTGGCAATACGATTGCTCCTGTGGCCTCCGAGCTATCATGTACATTTGGACAAGCAATTATATGTGTATATTTGCAGAATCCCAAACAGATGGTGCAGGAGGGGGCCTTGACTGCGCTAGCATCGGTTGCGGATTCATCTCAGGTACATGATCTATTACCTTATGGCTGTTTATATAATGATTCTGTTTCCATTCATGTTACTGAATGTGGTTTGTTACGACATGAACACTTCCAAAAATACTAATATGATGCAGTTATGCCTTATCTGAAAGCTATCTCGGTGAATGCCACAGACAAGTCTAACTGAATGCTCCGTGCTAAAGCTATGGAATGCATCAGTTTGGTTGGTATGGTAGTTGGAAAGGATAAATTCAAGGATGATGCAAAGCAGGTGTGTTATTTATTTTCGTTTTTCACTGCTACATGTACCAAGTTCGGCAAGTTTCTCGATTCACATCTTCCAATACTATCCTATAGTATTTATCTGGCACCTTTGCTATCATGATGTTATCTGTCACGGCAAGGATCTCAAATGGAGACGGGTGACCCTACCCTACTACCAGCTACATGTTGCAATTATGGCATTCCAATGCAAGATGAAGATTTTCATGTCTTAATGAGCTCGGTTTTACAATGATTTTTCAATCTACTGTAGGCATGCGCAAGACTTTGCAAGCGCTTGGGACAGGATTTCCTTCCTACATGAGTGTGGCCATGCCACCTTTGCTTCAGTCTGCTCAACTAAAGCCTGATGTGATAATCACATCTGCTGATTCTGATAACGATATTGAGGAATCCGATGATGAAAGGTCTGCTATTTTCATTAACTTTTCTTTTTTCCTCTTGAATTTTATTTGAATTCTTGTGAGGGTCTGTCACTTTCTGTGGATATATATTGCATACGTCAAATATAATATGCTGAATGTGGGCACTATCATAGAAGATATTGTGTTTTTTTTGTTGGAATATCAATTACACTGGTTCCAGTGGCAATATTTTTATGAATATGTTCTTATATGGTTCCATTACACTGCTTTTTTAGCTGTAAAATGGTCTTTTAAAATTCAACCATGACCATCTCTTTTTAGTCTTGTTTAATGATTAAGCTTCTTTTGCTTTCATGATGTGCATCATATTCATATATTCATTTCACTGTTTGATGACACCAACACCATTGATGTAGGTTGCTCCAACTTTAGTTCCTCTTTTGAAATTCTATTTTCATGAAGAAGTTGGGAAAGCTGCTGTTTCAGGTATCGGGGCTTTTGCTTCAGAGACATTTTCTTCTTGTTATTATATTATATACATTCTTGAGCATCTGCTTTTCATGGATAGCGATGCCGGAGTTATTGGATCTGCGAAACTTGCGGTAGAGAAAGGGATTGCACAGGGCGGTAATGAGACATATTTAAAGCAGTTATCTGATTACATCGTTCCTGCTTTAGTGGAAGCTTTACATAAGGTGGTTATAAAACTATGAAATTAAAATATTATTATTAATAAATATGCGCCTTAGTTATCAATGTAAGTTTATGCCTTTCAGGAACCTGATACTGAGATATGCGCAAATATGTTGGACGCAGTGAATGAATGTTTACAGGTGGGAAAATTTGCTATATAGTTGTTTGATCTCACTGGTTATTTTCTGCAAAATATAGCTTGGATAGAGTAATTTATTTCTAAGCAAACTTGAATTAAGTTTTATGGGTTCATCTATGATAAATTTGTTTCGAGGGTGCATTGAAATATTAGCCCTAAGCCATTGCGTGTATCTCAGGGCTGCATAACAAGTGTATTATTGTATGCATGACGCTCCTACTGGAATGGAATGGCATTACTTCAATCCCCTTTATATTTGCATGGACCATATCTTCTGTTTATTAATTTATCTGCTTTTTCAGATTTCTGGACTACTGGATGAAAGTCAGGTCAGAAGTGTTGTGGATGAGTTGAAGCAAGTTATTACGGCAAGTTCAAGTAGGAAACCAGAAAGAGCGGAAAGAGCAAAAGCTGAAGATTTTGATGCTGAGGAGGGAGAATTGCTGAAAGAGGAAAATGAGCAAGAGGAAGAAGTTTTTGACCAAGTCAATTTTGCTGTGCTTATACCTAGCTTGTGTGATAGATAATTTAGGTTAGAATTGTGGCTTTTGATGACATAACAATATTTTTGGTGAATTCTAATTTGAATGGTACAATGTCTTACATTACATGCATGTGAAGATTGTCTTACAAGTTAAGTGAGTGTGGGATTCCTATTTGGATAATCCATATGGCACATAAATTCAATTTTAGAAACAGAAATATCCGTGTCTGATTAAGATATATTTTCATGTCTAAAATCTATTTAGTCACGGATTTGAGACGGAATTATCTGTGACAAAATTCGTTTTAGAAACGGAATTTATCCGTGTCAAATTTGCCACGGGAGCAATACCTACACATTTAGACACGGATAATTCCGTGTCTAACGACTCAATAGATACAGAATTTTAGCTTTAGACGCCGAATTTTCCGTGTCTAATACTGTAATTTCTAGTAGTGTTCGTTTGCCATGGAATGGAACCTTTTACAGTTAGCATAATTTAATTAGGACAAGACATAAGAAAGAAAGAAAGAAAATAAAAAAAGAGAGAAAGATGAAGAAGAAAAAGAGACAACCACCGTAAGCTGTCTGCAAACTACTCACGATTGGCCATATTTCTTTCTATTTTATTTTTTTTTCTAAATACTGTTTCATCTTTATAATCCTGGGCTGAAGAAGCAAGTATATATATAAAAAAGAAAAACTTAAAAACTACAGATAAAGATTCCTCCAAAAGTTAAAAGATTAGTTTTTTTTTTTCTCTCTTGCAGTCGAAACTATTCATGTTCTCTTGCAGTCTATGCTGTCTTTTTCTCCTGATGGAGTTTGATCCCTTTTGATCTTGTAACTTAAAGGGATTTTTTGGGCTGTTGAGTCCTTGTACGTATTTTTTTTTTAGTGGAATGAAATCACCAGTTAAAAGAGAAAAAATGTAATCTTTTCAGCAATCGAATATATTCGGTCTTATACATATGAAAGTCGTATATTTGACAAGAAATGAAGCATTCTTTTAGAGATTATAATCGCCCAATAGAGCAAGTCAATTGGGCCAACTATTAGGTCTTTCTCTTCAATGTAGTGGACAACATTTTGAAATCTTTTCTTCTATAAAGGCAGTTTTACTTTTTTCTAATATTCTTTTTCTTCCATCCTCATGCCAAAGTAGAGATAATTCAACCAAGTTAAATTTGAATCGAATATGGGTCATATCACTACTTATAATACCTGTCCTTCAAAACCCTACACATGTTTTGATTAAGCAAAAAAAAAAAACAAGACACGAAGACAACTAACTAACTCTCTTTGTTTTTTCCGCATATTACAAAAAAACAACCCAATCCATTTTCTTATTTTTATATAGATAATAATTAAAGCACACAAGAAACATGTAGAGGGAATAAAAATAGGCAACAACCAACTGTGTTCAGTTCAATCTTCTCCTTCCCTCAATCATCGGTAGTGCCTGCGATTGCAACGCTGCTTCTTCACCTTCACAATTAAATGGGACGATCGTAGTCGAAATCGGTCGACGCCGACGAGGGAGCTGGGAGGCATGGGATGGCCGTAGGTGAGGTTGATGTCGTATCCGCCGCCGTAAGGCGTCGGATCGAACCTCGTCGATGTCGTCGACTTCGTCGTCGGCGGCGGAGCGTTGGCCCTTCGGAAAGTAGGACATCGTTTGAGTCGCCGGATATTGCTCGTCGTTAGTGTGGGGTTCATTTCTTAGCTGTGATCCTTACATGTTTGACTACTTGGAAACTGACACGTGTCAAATGTCGGCAGAGCGTGACTGGATAGTTAAGCGTATTAGATTAGACGAGTCTGAGTGGGCTTATCTTTTTCGGCCCATTTAATTGGGCTTAAATTATTAGTATGCAAGAGTGAGCTGCTCGCTAGAACGCGAGGGTATAATTGGTATTTGAGATCGCACGTGCTTTTCTGCAGAGGGTGATGACACTTCTTGACTTTGGTTTTGATTCCTTAATGTTGCACAAGTAGAAGTTCTATGTTCTCATTTGTTTGTTACCCTCGAATCATATTCTTTTACCTGATAAAATCATCCCTAAGCTGGAAAGTGGGCTATAACATAATTCAGTTCTTGATAGAGTTCGTGGACTTGGGTATTTTATTGCTTTTTCTTGGTAATCGCAGACATGTGCTATCCAATTCTTTAATTCGATCTTCTGTCTAGAGTTTTGTGATGAAGTTGTTACTGATATAGCCCACTTGCTTTTGTTACTTCAAAAACAAATTTGCTATGGGTGGGTTGGTGAACTTATGATTCTGTTTTGGTAGATTATTGTATCAAGCTGTTGAAATTGAGGTTTTTGAGATTCAGTAGCAGTGAGATTTTTCTTCAAGAATGATTCTTTCCGCGCTTTTGACTTCCGTCGGCATAAATGTTGCTCTATGTTTGCTTGTTTCATTCTCTATTCTTATCTGAGAATCGGCCGAGCAATGCTGAGCTCTATATTCCACGCTTGGTAGCTGATGAGAAATTCACGAAGATGAATTTAGAGGGAGGAGAAGCTGTATGCCTTCTCTTACATGGGTGAAAAAAGCATGGAGGCTCACTGAAGATGAGATCTTGGAAAACTCTGGGCTCGATGCTGTTGTATTCATGCGCATTTTTACATTCTGGTCAGTGAAAGAGATTAATTCATTTCTTGATTATTAGCTCAAAAGACCCAAATTTTGCAGCTTTCGCTATTTATTTTCAGGCAGATTAGCCAGCTTCGATGTTTTATTACATTGTTCTTTTCTTGATTGATAGGCTGAGGATATTTCAGTTTGCTGTGTTTGTTGGTATCCTCGTCCTTCTTCCATTTAATTACCTGGGAAATCAGTTGCAAATCGACTTTACCGACTTGCCGAACAATCGCTCGAAACGTTCAGCATATCAAACGTCGACGACGGTTCGAAAAGGTGAATTTTGCGTTTTATCCTTTTTTTCGTTGTTTTTCGCCAATTTCTTTCTGTATTAACTCTTAAGCATAAGTTCTTGCCTGAAGGTTATGGATACATTATGCTGCTGTTTGCATTTTCACTGCTGTGGTTTGCTACCTTCTTTACTATGTAAGTACGCCATTTGACTATTTTTTTGCTCGTATTCTTAGTCGTGGGAGAAATTATCGAATATTTTCCCACGTACGTAGGAATACGACTACATTGCATCGAAAAGGATCGGTTACTTCTATTCCTCAAAGCCTAAGCCCGGCCAATTCACCGTCTTAGTTCGAAGCATTCCTCCCTCGCCTGGGAAAACCTTCGGCGAAAGCGTCGAGCGCTTTTTCGCAGAGTATTATCCCTCGACGTACCTTTCGCACAGCGTCGTTCGTCGCACAAACAAACTCAAAGGGCTCGTCGTAAGCGCATCTTAAAGCTGTCAAATTTACAGTAAATTCTTTATGTAAGCAAACTCAAAAGGGCTTGTTGTTCTGTATTTTTTTTCTGTTTCTCAGACCAAGGCAAACAAGGTATACAAGAAACTTAACCGCGAAAAGTCGAAAAAAGATTCTCGAGAAAGACACGAGAGATCGTGCTGCTGTCCAGGATTTTGCGGACGAAAAGTGAATCTCGTCGATCATTACGAAAGGAAGTTAGAGCACGTCGAAGGCAACGTGAGGACCGAGCGATCTTCCATAGCTGGAAAGGTAACTACTTCCTTTCGTCGATCGTCTGAATATTTCTGACACCATAAGTTCCTATATCGATGTTAGTTTTCGAAAAATATTCGACTATATCTATGCATTCGAATAGGAAGTCCCGGCGGCTTTTGTATCTTTCAAGTCGAGGTTCACCGCCGCGATAGTTACGAATGTCCAACAAGGCGTAAAACCGACGAATGGCTCACTGAGAGAGCGCCCGACCCCGAGGACGTTTACTGGCCTTTCTTCTCCGCGTCCTTCTTCAAGGGATGGATAAGCAATATCGTCGTCATACTTTCGTGCTTCGTTATTACCGTACTTTTCCTCGTGCCCGTCGTCTTAGTCCAAGGCCTGACGCACTTGGATCAGTTGGAAACTTGGTTCCCATTCTTGAAAGGCGTTTTGACTGTGTAAGTTGGTTACGCGTATATTTTTCGCCAGATCGTTTTCTTGTTTCAGTCATTTGGTACTCTTTCGGTCATTTATTAGGGGCGACGGCGTTATAAGGGCACCTATATTAAATGGTTGCAGTGAAGCAATTTGAGCATAGTAAGTTTGAAATTGCTTCAACTTAGAAACTTACTGTCCTAAAAATTGCAACATGATAATATCCTTAGTTCAAGTTGCTACAACTTCGAAACTTGGTGTCCTGAAAATTGTCACTCCTTAATCTGGGTCCCATTAAAATGCCACTCCAAATATACAGGACTAAAATTGAGAACACTAATATGATTGGAGGGATTTTCTAATTGAGGATGGAAATAATAATTATAGCACAAAACAAATTTGCAGGAAAGTTGTGAGCCAACTGATCACTGGCTACGTCCCGAGCTTGATTCTCGAGATGTTCTTATCTCTAATCCCGCCGGCCATGTTCGTACTTTCCTCCATTCAAGGGTACATCGCACTCAGTCAGATCGAGAAAAGCGCATGCATTAAAGTCCTATGGTTCACCGTATGGAACGTCTTTTTTGCAAATGTGTTGTCGGGCTCGGCGCTCTACAGGGCGGATGTATTGCTCGAGCCCAAGAAAATTCCCGAGCTCTTAGCTGTGGCCGTGCCAGCACAGGTATATATATCACATGCTATATTCAGATCCTTGTACGTACTTACTTTGATTATTCATTCCTCGTAATAATTCGTCGGTTTTTTCAAGGCTTCGTTCTTCATAGCGTACGTAGTGACGTCGGGATGGACGAAGACGTTCTCGTCGGAGCTTCTCAGGGTGAAGAATTTCGTCTGGCGGCGGTTTTAGGGGATGGTTGGGATGCGCGCCGTTTTCCGACGAAGAGGAGTTCGAAGTCCCTTCGAATCCTTACCATAAGAGATTCCTAGGATACTCTTCTTCGGCCTTCTCGGGATTGTTTACTTCTTCCTCGCGCCCTTAATACTCCCTTTCGTCTTGATCTACTACTTCTTCGGGTACATCATCTACCGCAATCAGGTCGGCCCATTCATTTAAACTTTTGGAAATATAATACAGAAAATAAAAAAAAAAAAGTGACACAGTCGCTACTGCATGGTATTGGAGCTCTTGGACGAAAGAGGTAACGAGTGCGAATTATTAGGACAACCTTTTTAAAAAATTACACAGAAGGTTAGATAATTAAGAAATCATCCTTTAACTGAGGAGGTGTGGTGGATGTATATACTATAATTAAAAAAAAAATGGTACACTCCATATAAGTTTAAGCTTTAATGTGAAATGATCATTCGGCATGGTATTAGAGCTTAGGGGAGCAGCATTGCGTATGATTCCTCATGACCACCCATTTAAGGAGAATTGCACGTCCGATGTTAGATAATAAAGAAATCAGTCTAAGACGATCTTTAATTTTTTTTTTTTTTGTTAGAAAAAAGAATGAGACGCTCTAACAGACTTAAGTTGTTAGGTGAAGTGATCATTATGTACAAACGCAAACATCAATTTATTCATTTTACGATCCTTAATTTTTTTTTTTGTGTGTTTGGGAAAGCAGATACTTAACGTCTACGCTCCCAAGTTCGACACGGGCGGGAAGTTCTGGCCCGTAGTGCACGACGCGACTATATTTTCGCTAGTATTAATGCACATCATCGCCGTCGGGATTTTCGGCCTTAAGAAAGTGCCCTTAGCTTCGAGCCTTACGATTCCACTCCCAATTCTCACCCTAATATTCAACAGTTATTGCCGAAGGCGATTCTTACCTACTTTCAAAGGTTATCCGGCGAGGTAAGTAAAAAAAAAGAGTCGACTTTTCGATCCTAAATAAGAATCGTCGAACTGAGTATTTTCAATCGTTTTTTTTTCTTTTTCCGTAATTACAGTGCATGATAAATAAAGACAGGTTCGACCAGAACGATCCCGGGATTTCGTCCTTTTACGAGAGGCTTTCGAATGGCTATCGAGATCCCGCGATGGGCCCGTCGGCTACCGGTGGCTACGGGGGAAAGTAGTACATCCCCTCTACTCTATGGTAATATAGTTTGACTTGAAAAAAAAAAATCTTGCATGAGATTTAATCTGAGTATGAAAAATTTTTTAGTGAGCTGTAGCAATTGGAACATATGGGAGATTGTATTAATTGGGATGATTGTTGTTATTATTATATGTAAAGTGTAGCATTCATTCCAAATCAATTAGTTATATATATATATATATATATATATATACACAGTAGTGCGATCAATGCTTTGTATTTATCGTATTGCATGTTACGTTTAGTTTGAGAGAGACCATTGGTTTTGTCTTAGTCCTCCACGTGGAGAGATTAGGATTAAAATGATTCTGGTTTAGTAGCGTTTGTCGCGTAATATTCTCAACTTGTCTTTCTTTGATACTAATATTGAATAGTTATCAAGGAACGTCATTATTTTGTAATAAGATTTCACGGTTGAAATAATCATATATTCAGAATTCGGACATTATTCTATTCTATTGGTCAAATTAAATAACGAGAGAATGACATTTTTAGTCCCCGATGTTCGGGGCATAGGCGTTTTTTACCTCATATTCTGAGGTGTCACTTTAGTCTCCAATCTTACCGATATTGGGCCTTTTTTTCCCCTGATAACTTCCTATTACCACAAAAACAAATACAACGAGCTAAACAGCTCACCAAGCCCTCTGGCCACATGACAAATGCCAGTAGGAGAAAATCCTCACAAAGAGGAAAAGACTCCGAGGAAAGACACCTCACAAGGAGGAGAATACACTACCTACGAGAGGAGACTTGGGGAAAAATGAGCTGAAAGAAAACAATTCTCCAAAGCTACAACAAGAGGAACAAAAGAACCTACTAAAAATCAAGTTTAAAACTCCAACTTAATGGCTATTAAATTAATTTGAAGTACTAGTCCATCTCCTCCGTCTTCACCAAAGCTTTCGTCAGAAAAGAACCCGAACAAATGAGGAAATACAAGGCGGCAGGATGGTTGAGGCGGCAGGCGTAGGACGGCGAGGAGGCGGTCGGCGGGTAGACGGCGAGGTGGTGGAGGGACGACGAGGCAGGATTTTGGGCCGTTTTGATCCTTCGATTAACGTAATCACTAATTTAGGCGGAAGTTAATACATGAGAGCCTTTAACTTGACTTAACGCATGTGAGCATCATTACCTATCACATTTAAACCATTTTCAATGTATATCAATCTTTCCCTACTTTGATGTATAATGACGTTCATGTGCGTTTAAGTCGAAGAAGAAGATGCGTTATGAGGTTCTAAGTCGACAAAAATGAGATCATGTGCTCTCACATGTTAAATGTCGTCTAAATTATCGATTAAGTTAATCGAGGGGACAGAATAGTCCAAAATCTGTAACATTGTGGACTAATTTAAGAACATGGGGACCACAAACGTCCATGCCTCAAACATTCACCTTGAATAATCTTGAGGACAAGTTTTTACAACTTCGATGAGATAGAGGACCATAGTGAAAAAAAAAACGAAACAACGTAAGTTTTTGGCAGAATTAGGAACCACTAATATCTTTTATTTTGTTCTTTTTAGAAGTATATCTGATATTAGTGCCATTGGGCTGCCAGTCACCATCATTAACTAAGAGTTATAAATTCTGCCTTTGTAAAAATCGATTTCCATGACTTCTCCTTTGTTTGATTAATAAAAAAATTAGAGGTTCACACTGATTAACTATATTATTTCTTTTTTCATCTTTCATTATGGTATTTCTGACGTTGAAATGATCGAAATAATACAAACTCAAGGTCATTGCCATTGGCTGAGAGGTAATAACGTCACATTCACCTTCTTGGCCTAGAAATTTATCTTTGGATCATTCCTTTTTATTCTATTTTCCTTTCACATCGTACATGCAATGCAAAAGGACAAGAATCAAGATACAAGAAATCCTTTCAAAGTTGATGATTCCTAAGTTTTCCCAACTCAAACTCTCAAAAATTTTAATTTTTATACTTTACTTTTGGCCTATTCAGCAACCAAATGATACGTTTAAATGGTCGAGCTTCAACATTTATTATAAGTTTAGATTAAGGGTTCTATCATACTTGGACATCTTCAATATCGTAGTCTGTGTGGACTTAACGATACATAAATGTTAATGATGTGTGCAGTGTGAGTCATGGTCGTCCTATAATCACAATGAAGTCCAAATTCGCGTTAAATTAAACATAATTTGAGGAATTTAATAATACTATGTAGGCATATTTCGCTGAAAAAAAATACATACAAGTAAAATAAATTTCCCCAATTTTATTTAGTCCTCTCCTCTCTCTAGTCTCTCTCTATCTAGTCACAAGCAAACACATAGACAATGTGTAAATAGAATTCAAACAAACGACCATTTCAACTCGTAAAAATTCTATCTATATAAAGCAACGCAATGGTTCAAAACTTCAACATCTCAATAGACCTAAACACAACACTCGAATAAACTAACAAACAAAGAAACACACACTCATACACAGACACAAATGGCTCGAAAAAGAAAGAGTTTTGATGATCAAATTGATCTCCTCAACAATCACCACGGCCATAATACAAACAACAACCCTCGGAAAGAAACCTCCAACCATTCACTCGACGAAGCATCGCCGGCGACGGCGTTCGAAGATCGAGGAAGAGATTCGTCGGCGTCAGGCAAAGGCCGTCGGGGCGTTGGGTGGCGGAGATTAAGGACACGATACAGAAGATTAGGGTTTGGTTGGGCACCTTCGACACCGCCGAGGAGGCGGCGAGGGCCTACGACGAGGCCGCCTGTCTCCTCCGCGGGTCAAAGACGAGGACCAATTTCTGGCCGCCGTCGGCCAACGGCGGTGATAATGTTCCTTCGGTCCTTCCTTCGAAGATCACAAACCTATTGATAAGCAGAATTAAGAAGGCAAGGAACAGTAATAATTCCCCAACTGATGCTGATGAGGATAATCGCGACTGTGATTCTAACCAGAATGAAGATAATGATTTTGGGTGTTTTCTCACCGACCCATATGAGTTCTACGGAGAGGAGAGAAGTGGTTCGATCGATGAAGATTGCTACAAAGTTCAGCCTTTTGAACAGTCGTCGACTTCACAGTGTAATGATAAAGAGTGTGGCGAAGATGGTCTGCAAATAGAGAGTGATCTAATGGCAGATCAAACAGCCTTGGAAGATTTCCATTTTCTCGAAGAAATCGGTTCGAATAATAATAATAATATAATGGGCTACTCGCCTTTCGAAATTGCTGCTGAGATGTCGAGGCATATAGTTCAAGAGGACGAAGAGGCTATGATGGTATGCGAAGAAGCTGTGAAGAGGATGAGCTATGAGAGGAAGTTTTCTGCTTCATTATATGCTGTAAATGGGATAAATGAGTATCTGAGATTGAAGCTCGGAAATAGGATCGATAGGTCTGCCGCCGATCAGATTTCGAGGCTGAGAAATGCGTGTAGAAATACAACTACTAATAGCCAAGAATGCGAGGTTATGGTAATGAAGAACGATGTTGATGTAGAGATGAGGGATGATGAGAATGATGAACTGGGAATGTGGGGATCTCTTGATCTTGCGCCCATATGCTTTGTTCAATAAAGATTTGATTTGATTTGATTTGATTTATTTTTCTTTTAAAATTTGTGATGTTGCTATATACTTGTAAACGTCCAGTTTTCTCTTTCGTAGACTGCTTGCTTCTCCTTATAGTTGCAAAAAAATGTGATCTTTATAGAAAGAATTTGGCTTTTTCTGAAGATTAAGTTGTATGTTTTTCACCAATAAATCCAGAAAATAACCGCTTCGTGCAAGCCCACGAGATTTAAGAGTAGCGATTTACCATTATTATGATAATTAAAAAGCACAATATTTTCGACAGAAAAATTCGGATAACTAGAACATGTTTTATACAGAAATACAGCCAAACCTAGCAAGGTACAACAGCACAATGTAGGAACATTAATAACCATCTTCAACTGATATGGCTTAACCATCAGTTTTTCTTTCAGATCAACAACCTCTTTGGGGTACTAAGAGAAACATAAGCCTTGAGTTGAGTTATAGATTTAGAACATGTCAGATTTTCTGCTGATGCAAAGACAGTAGTGACCTTAGATCTTCAGCCATTTGGAGCAAGTTATATATAGTTGAGTATCATATCAGCTTTTCAAATTCAAACTGATATCTGAATTCAGAGTACCCGAAGCTGAGCAAGAAACGCAGCAGAAAGCTCGAGAAAGAGAAACTGAGGCCCT
Organism: Craterostigma plantagineum; assembly: GCA_027422505.1. NCBI lineage: Eukaryota > Viridiplantae > Streptophyta > Magnoliopsida > Lamiales > Linderniaceae > Craterostigma > Craterostigma plantagineum. The sequence continues at coordinate 44,984 of JAPQWV010002138.1, forward strand.
GAACTCGCTGGATATCAAGAAGATACTTGTCTTCACGCGTTTTGTATAGCTGAGGCAATTACAAGAACAAATATCACCCAAAGAGAAAATAAATCTAAAAAATTCATTCTTTATGCAGAGGCATCGAATCCTAACGCGCGGACCATATCCGTCCCATAAGGCACTAAGATTCATCGGTAACAAGAGTGAGCTACGGGGACATTACTAATACTTCATATTTTTCTGTGGAGATTTTATGTGTTAAGACACAAAGCATGTAGTTTTTAAGCGTTATTATTATACTTAAGACGGGACCAGGCATAAGTGAGTAAAGGTAACGATGAATTGAGGAGGGGAGGGAACAGTGGGACACGAGTAACTAACCTGCATTTCAAACTTCACCACTTGCTGTGGTTGAACATTTCCATCATTCTCGATAATTCCAGATTCATCTGTGAATAATTATGATCGAGCATAGAATTGCTGAAGGGTCCATCTCCTAGACTCCCACGAATCCACCTGCACTTCATGTTATATTGCCCAATCTTTTTCCAGTTAACATTCAGTTCTTGAAGCGCTTTGAGGACTTCCGACATTATCTCACGAGGATGGGCTCGAGACTATTCACAGCAAGTGGTCATAATTATAAATCTACTAACACTGATTTTATGGGACTAACTATCGAATTATATTTACTGGTGGCTCTTTATCATGCGTTTTGTTGCCTACCTGTAGTCCAAGAGACCATTTTTTCTCAATCGGGACTGTCTTCCACCAAATTGCTGAAAATCAATGGCTCGGGAAACCTAGGAGAAGTTAAGGTCTCACTTGGATTGGTATGATTATTGCCGGACTCCTACATAGAGATAAAAACTGATTCAATACGTTGGCAACTATCGAAACAATAGATACATCAGGTCCAACAGGGCAATGTAATTTGAACGAAATAGATTAGAAAGAAGAAATATTGGAGATTTGAGATCTTCTTAGAAGACAAGGGGGAGAGCAGCGATTAATATCCGCATATGTGCGTGTAGGAGCATACCATGGTCTCAAGAAACTCAGCTCCAAGGTAACCACCAGAAACACGGAACCTATTGTCTAGCAGCAGATAGTAAGTGACAGTCCCCTGAAAACACAGCCATAAAAATGAGAATTATTTTTTGTATAAATAATTTAATACATGATATGATATTCACCTCATTCTGAAACCCTGTTTCGAAGAGAATCAACGAGGGCACTTCGGTCAAATCCCATCTTAACCACTTCTTGAAGGATCTCTTCATCGATCTGCACGTGACAGGATCATGCTCATCATGTCACTCATTAATGCACACTCCAACTTCTGATATATCACAGCAGCAGTGTGTACGAGGATAGTTCACAGCAGATTCTATCTACAAACCTTTTTAGCTTGCTGTGTTGTATCTGGCGGTGGCACAGCCAAATAACGAGGCAGACGAGCTTGGAACCAAGGGTGTGAACGCAACTCGGGAATAGTTATTCGCTTCATAGGCTCAACTACAAGCATTCTTGGGATCAAATCTCTTGCACTGGCAGATAGATGACTTGGAAGTGTATATATTCCACTCTGTGCACAAAATTTCAATTGCATTAATGTATACCGTCAATAAAATAATTACTTTAAATTAACACATAAAGGTTAAAAACGAACCTTAATCTTTTTGAAAAGATTAGGAATGTTTTCATCGTCAAAAGGAAGAGTCCCACAGAGAAGTGCATAAAGAATAACACCACAGCTCCATACATCTACTTCCGGCCCAGCATAGAATTTTCCAGATATGACCTATGGATCATTAGATGCATCTTAGATGTCAAAACATTACAGTAAATACCACCTTTCTTTTTGCAGTTCCTTGCAATATCAAAAATTCTATGGCTTGTGGGCGGTGATGGCAATTGTAATGCCTAATTAGTACCTCTGGTGCAGCATAATTTGGACTACCACAACTAGTCTTGAGAAAATGACCGTCACGCATGATGTTACTCAATCCAAAGTCAGCAATCTTCACATTGCTTTTGGAGTCCAAAAGCAAGTTCTCAGGCTTCAAATCTCTATGAACCCCATATTCCTATGACAATACTCAACTCCAGATATTATCTGCCACCATAATCACAGAATTCAATTTCTACATCATAACGCACATACAAAACTTTACAAGCTCTAATAAACTGTAACGTATGTTACCTGCTGAAAGAAGCCACGTGCTTCATCCTCATCTAGCTTACCTTTCTCCACGATGTAATCAAACAATTCACCCGACCTCACATATTCCATCACGACGTATATGTCGGACTGTGTCTCCACAACCTCATACAGACGAATGATGTGGGGATGCATAAACAATCTCAAGATCTTAATTTCTCTTTTAACTGCATGAAGATTGACGAATACATTCAGATGAATCTAAACTAAATTCAGCACAAGATATTATTCACATGCCACATAAAGCATCATTTCAGATTACAAGAATTAACAAAAGAAAAAGCACATTCTTAATTCATACTGGTGCGTGGTGATTGGTGACGTTTGCTGTGAATTGTGATCACATAAATTTTTGTCTTAAAAACAAAACAAAGAAACAAAGAGATCTGAGTAACTAGCCATTGTGCATTTTAACAAACCCTTTTCCTCCATGTCCATATTCTTTATCTTCTTACGGTTGAGGATCTTGACAGCCACTTTATGCCCTGTCAATGTGTGTTCAGCGATTTTAACTTTACCAAAAGAACCGATACCAAGAGTCTTTCCGAGCTTATAATTCCGTAAGAAAGACTCCATGCTATTCCCACCTTGGATTAGTCCATCCATATTCCTAAGTACATGCCAAAACTGAGAGCATTATTACAATGAACCTTTATAAGATAAACAAATATTTTAGTTCATTCACTGATAAACTACAAACAACCCAATCATCTGTCAACTAGATCTGTTTGTATAGAAAGAAACTCCAGCATTTTATGCTCAGTTTTTTATTTTTTTTATAACAGGCTCCATTAGGGAATTGGTTTCCCCGTTACTTTCCTCAGAACAACTCTCCAAACCAAAGCCAAATGGAGCCCCATATGTCATATGAGTATAATTCCCGATTTTCTAGTATGAGATATGCAGACATTGCAAAGCTAACTCAAAAAAAACGTGAACAAATTCGAAAAATAATCCTCGACGAGCATAGTAAGCAAATTCACAAAACTATCCTAACTGCAAATATTAACTGAATCCCGAACCTCCTATAGTCCTATTTCCACCCATCGATGACGAAAAAATTCACAAATGAAAAATCTACTAATATGTAAATCACCCCCGAGAAACAACAGATCTATAGAAACCACAAAACATCAAGCCTAAACAATATAAGGTTGATAAGGTAACTGGTTCTTACTTCTAAAAATCGATAAACCCATACATGGACAGAATCAATATATCTCACACTTGTGCAAAACGACGCAGGGCTCCAAACAATACTACACACCGCCAACGTAACTTGCAAGTAAAAGGGAAAGAAAGAAACAACTAACTTAATTCAAATTGAAACGTATCGGATTCTGCGATGGAAACGTTTACGGGCAATTGACGAACGAACTCCTTCGTCACGTTGAGGAGTTCGACAGTGACGCCTGATGATTGACGAAAGGGAGCTCCTTGATTTTTCTCCTTGAATTAGTTCATTTGTTTACTCATTTCTTTTAATAGAAGAAAGTTTTGGCCCATTATTCTTATTGGACTTCTTTTAGAGATGGGCTTTTCAAGGCTAACCCAAGACTTCAAAAGGTCATCATTTCCATTATTAATAAATAATTGTCTTGCCTACCCACTTAGATATAACATATTCATGTTATAAATACTAGGAGAGAGTGAAGCCGCGCGTTGCGCGCACTCATAAAATCATAGCCTTGACACTAAGTGAATTAAATAACGTGTTCCGATATCAAGGAAAAATATCATTATAACATTTGCTTATAGTGGATATAAGTAATTAATTAATATAAAGATATGATAATAAGGTTCTTATCGCACGAAGATACGTACGCGTATGCAAAACATTTTTTTTATAAAAGTAATACCTAGACGTCTAATTTAACTATTTATAAGCAAACTACTACCCGGGTATGAAAATACATATGTAGTAATACCATAATCCTCTAATATCTGCAAAAATTATCTTCCAATTGCATATCTACAGCAAGTGACGAAAAGAGAGCATTTAAAGCAACATTTATACTAAGAAAGTAAAGAGGAAGCTTGATTGTCTATGGGCAGTCAACAATTGAAACTACTTTTATGCTACAGTTTGAAGATCCTAATATCAAATGTTAGATACGGACGGATTGACAACAAATTATAAATAAAAGAAAACATTTTAAGCTTGACGACAAAAATAAGCATAATATCTAGTTAGGGAGGAGGAATTAAGCAGGCCGGAGAAATCGATCTTCATGAGCTACTTCCCTTAGATGAAATGAGAAGTTAAATGCTACGGTTAATGGATGTTAAGGGTAGGCTCGAGAGGGAGTTGAGTTTTTCCCGTCAGATGGAGCTGTCTTCTTTGAAAGATGAAGTAGGAAGCTTCGAACGCTCGGTACGAAGCTTGAGCAAGTAGAAGCATCGAGCTTAACGCGGAGTTGCTTGCGAGCTTCAGTAAACAAATCACAATGAAAGCGCTGACACAAGCTCGCGAGGAAAGGACGCTGCGAGTGAGAATTGTGGACTAAGCCAGACAACAGCAAGAACTCATAGAAGCTACACAACATGGAAGGCTTGTTAAAGGAAGAAGCTGTTACAAACAATCCATTTGACCTAAAATAATGAGCTGGAAATTCATGGTAGAGGATAAAGAACTGCGATGTTCGTTTGACTTTTGATATTTGATAGTGAAAGCGAAAGACCCGCGTTAGATGTCTTTCTTCTCAGGAAATGATAGACGATGTGGCGTACCGACAATATAGTATAAGAATAAATTGGGTTACGTCAACGAATTAACCCGGTAGCTATTCGAATTGTACTGCTGAAAGATAATGGACAACCATAAACAAGAACCCAATTGCTCCTCTCAGTTGGGTTCTACAAATCGACCCAAAGCAGAAACCCTGGTAAGTAATGACATTATTTTTTGAATATGAAGTTTTATGAATAGGAAATAGTATCTTATAAAGAGTTTTACTTTCTATTTTCTGTACTACACTATGAGTTAGAGTCAACAGTATGCTGATCTGTCTAGTTTCAACACTTGCAGATTGACTACTATACTCTGACCGTCTACCAAGACAAGGAAAACAAACAATAAATTCCAATTTCAGACAGTAACAAACAAAGTGTAATACTTTACTGCAAATAAAAACCATTCAATCCCAAATCAGCTCAACAGCCAAACATAGAAATCATGTATGTCGACGATGCAAACTTATTGCATATTTTCTAGCGATTTTTTGTCCCACTATGCAAAAAACGTTTGATGTTCTTTACTAATTTTCGCTGTGAGATGATAACCTCGAAGAAACTCACAGATTTTGCAAATTCAAATGAGTCACTTTTGGTTCTGCCCATGGCGAGATACCAAAGCTTTTATGTCACCAGCAAATACACGAAACACAGCAAACCGATTACTATAAGGTAAAGGGAAACATTTTCGAACCTTCGTGCAAATGTCTTCTTTGATGTAGGCCTCAGTGAAATATATGATGCGCAGAGGTAATAAAGCAACCCCTTCCACTCAGCCAACAATGGCAGCATAAAAATAAGGTAAAGTAAGGGGAAACCATCCATTCAGAGCAAGAAAAGCAATACCACGAGCAGCATTTAGAAATCCATACTTAAGCCATGATATTTCGACAGGAAAACATTTTGATATTCTGGTCTTCTTAAGAAAAACGTAGGGGCTGATGAAGGATTAGGGTATTGTTGGGCGTACAAAGCTTCAACGCTGTTGCTTTGATTCTCAAGAAACTGGCATGGGAGGTCGAGAGAACAGAGTTCCAAATGTTAATGGCGTTGGAATTGGTTTAACAGTCGCTTCAACGTGACTAATTAATTTAATATATATCATTTAAATTGATTAAAATATTACTAAACTTGTAACCTAATGTTCAACGATGTTGATTTGTTCTCAAGAAACTGGCATGGGAAGTCGAGCCAATAGAGTATTTTCTCAAAAGTAATAATGATGCCTGAGAGAACCTAACGGCCGCACCAAAGAAAGCATTTAACTCTTCCATGATTTTACGTGCATCACTTGAATGTTCTGACATCAACTATTACCTGGAACACTATTACCTGAAACTCAGAAATGCAAGTTTCAAATCTTAGCAATAAATTAAGGGGGCAATTACGGATCAGGCCCTAGAAAAGTTTCAATTTAGTGATCAGGCCCTGTCAGAATAATCTTTAGTTTAAAGGACCAGTTTTTTAAAAAATTCAAAGGTAAAGGCCCAAACTATATTTTTACTAAAATACCCTTCGTAAAGGGTTCTCTGAAGTGGTATTCGACGCGATATTTACGTTACATAGATCTGACGACTTGTTACCGTAATAACCAAACATGTTACTTTAAACTGATAAAATGTTACTTCCCGATAGTAAACTGTTTTTTTTTATGCATTTTTATATATATTCGGCTAATCGAAACCCAGTTTTTCGCAGAATCAAGCACAATCGACTACCCCATCAACCAATCAATTTCAACGTGTTCACGTAGGATTTATCTGATATTGCTGAAGTACGATGTATGAATTTTGATGACTTTTTATACGGTTTGAATTTGAGAAAAACGGGCCAAATCGAACTATATTTTCGTAGCAATTGCAGCTAATCTTTGTGTATTCGAGGTACCCATCGTTTGGGCATTTCATAGGCTCTGTCAATTTTGAACAATCGTCACCTCATCAATTTGAAACGTACGTTGTGTGAAAGTGGTCGTATGGAAGCATAGATTCATCTGGAATAAGTGTTACTATTTTATGCATTCTTGTTACTGATTTATGTTTTCGTGTTATAAACGTACGAACAAAGTGTATCATGATACAAAGGTAACTTATAATCGATTTGGTCATTTTTGGTATATTATGACCTAATTTTGTTTCTCAAAAGTATTGTTGTGGTATTTTGCTTAACGGACCTGTTTCGATAATTTTTGGCACAGAACTGTTACTTCATGAAATAGAAACGTTACTTGGATTTTCTAAGATGGTATATTATATGTATTTTTGTTTTTAAGCATCGATGTGTTATTTTATTTTCTTAGCAGACCTGTTACGATAATTTAGGGCACTTAATTGTTACTACCTCAAAGTTACTTGGAATATCCGACGTGGGAATATTCTGATCTCCTTTTGTTTTTCATAAGTATTGATATGGTATTTTATTAGCAGGCTGTTTCGATAATTTGGCATGGAACTGTTACTATATGAAATCGAACCTTTACTTTTTTTTATCTGAAGTGTTATACTACGGCCTACTTTTGTTTTCATATGTATTGATGTGGTATGTTTTTTAGCAGACCTGTTTCGATTTATTTGACGTGGAACTGTTACTAAATAAAATATAAGTGTTACTTGTTCTATCGAAAGTGTTACTAAAAGTACATGAGTTGTTACTAAATAAACAATAAACATTACTGTGGATTTGGGGGATTTGGGGATTTGGGCGGAATTTGGGGATTTACGATACATGGTAAATTTTGGGCGGGATTTTGTGGATTTGGGCGGGATTTGGGGGGTTGGGCTGGATTTGGGATTTTGGCAATATGGTATCGGGCCGTGTTACTAAAAACTATTTAACTGTTATCGGTTACTTAAATTATGTTACTGAACGTTGTTTATGTGTTACAAATTGCTGCCGTTATCGTACTGGGTTTAGGGTTATGTGTTTATGGAGATTGGTGGCATTCGCAACAATAAACCCAGCTGTAAACATGTTAATGCTCCAAAAGCTATGAGTTTTAAACGGATTTACGATACATGGTAAATTTTGGGCGGGATTTGTGGATTTGAGCGGGATTTGGGGATTTTGGCAATATGGTATCGAGCTGTGTTACTAAAAACTATTTAACTGTTACCGGTTACTTAAATTATGTTACTGAACGTTGTTTATGTGTTACAAATTGCTGGCTCGTTTCACTATCATCCACCTTCATCGAACAATGTGGCTTTTAAAGGAATTTTGTGATAAATGGATCAAATCATACATTTACAAGTTGTTAATCTTGTAAATCTCGATCAATGTGCATTTATGAACGAAATTAATCGAATTAGTAATGTGGTACTGGAAACCTATTATGTGGTATCATAATCTGTAAACACGTTATTCGCTAGGTTTGCATTGTTATTTTACAGCAAACATGTAATATTAAATGCGGGCAATCTGGTACTGGTGACGATAACGAACCATCCTATTAAAATTCCTTAACAAATAACTTCGAGAATGTATCAAATACAGATTTACGACATATAAAATGATATTGTGGTTTAATTTTAAACTTTGAATACGTTTGTGATAAAATTCGTAATGTTATGTCTCATTAAAAGAGATACTAGTGTATGTTGTGAAGGAATAGCTATATTTATACATGATATTTTATCTCAACTTTCACATATTGATATCAACATTCGCAAAACGTGTCTTTTAAAGAAATTTTGTGATTTAGCTTCATCATATCATCTATTTCTATGAATTTCAATCTTATATAACCGAACGAAATGAATTTATGAACGAAAAATTTAATCGAAATAGTAATGTGGCATTGATTAGCTATTCTGTGGTACTTGTAGCTACAAATTTGTTATAAATATTGCGTATATTGTTATTTTTTATCAGATATGTGGTATTATTTGCAGGCAATGTGTTATTGTACTGTTAATATCTCTGACATTCTAGAAACTCCTAGAATGTTCTTAACGAAATGTTACCAAATTGCGTGATTGTTACTCAGAATAAAGAAAATGTTACCGACCAACTTTTTATTGGCAAACGTGTTATTTACGGGTAACGAGTCGTTATTAATCTCTTATTATATGTTACGTTTTGTGGATATATTTGTTATGAAATATCTAGACATATTGTATTATTGTTCCACGAATTGTTACCCAGAAAGCATGAAGTGTTATTCAGTGACCATTTAATTAGCAAACGTTTACCACTTAGATCTCATCAAAATTCTTCATTATTCCATGATTAACATCAATAATTGTCGTCGATAACTAAGGCCCATGATGAAATTGTGTCGAATTTACATTATTCGGTCATTAAACTCGAGATTTCACCGTATTAAAAGTATGTTTGGAGCATTCGTGCTTTATGAATCTCGAAAATTCTCTTTAATGATGAAGACCCATGAAAAATCGAAGCCAATACAACGTTTGCTGTTAGTAACGTCGAGATTGGATCGAATTTCAAACATGAATTTTCAGCTTATTAACGTATGTTTTTTCAGCTTAAAACCATTATTTTGGGGGCACTAAACATGTGTTATTTACGGGTGACGGATCGTTATTATTTTCTCACTATATGTTCGTTTTGCCGAAATATTTGTTATAAACATCAAGACATATGGTATTATTGTTCCAAGAATTGTTACCCAGAAAGCATGAAGTGTTATTCAGTAACCATTTTAATTAGCAAACGTCCGCTTAGATCTCATCAAAATTCTTCATTATTCCATGATTAACATCAATAATTATTGTCGATAACTAAGGCCCATGATGAAATTGTGTCGAATTTACATTATCTGGTCATTAAAGTCGAGATTTCACCGTATTAAATGAATTTCCGAATTGTGTTTGAAGCTTTTGTGCTTTATGAACTTCGAAATTCTCTTTGAGTATGAAGACCCATTAAAAATTGAAGCCGGTACAACTTTGTGCTGTTAGTACGTCGAGATTGGATCAAATTTGGAACATGAATTTCTTCTTTCGATCGATTGAGTGTAAGGAATGTGTTATTGCAGGAAGCGATATTATTTTTGAATGATATGTTACTTTTGCAACATGATTTGTTATTTATTAAAGAAACGTGGTATTTTCTGCTATACGGAAACATTTATCTTCTCACAATTAACGTCACTAATATCTGAAATTTATCAACACTTATGATCAAATTAACGATAATTTCACCTTATATCATCACAATTGTGGAGATATCTTCGGGTCTTATATCATCACATTTATATTAAGTATTTTTTTCGTCGATTTGGCATATGTCGAGTTTAAATATGCATCATTTAGGTATTTTCGTCTAATTTATTCGTTTATTAGTATTGGTATTATAATTGATAAAGTTATTACAAAATATATGCGATATTGTACTCAATACAGACAATTTGTTATCCAAATGAATGGAAGTGTTTTTTTAAGCCCAAAACTGTTATAATTATCTCGACAGCTGTAACGGATCATTTAGGTATCATGTGGTAAATTTCGCATATGTCAGGGATATTTATGTCTTTTTGCAGCCTTTAGGTAGTCACTGAACTTGAACTTTTCGAAAACTAGGTCCTTTAGCCTAAATTAAATTCAAGTGGGGCCTGAACCCAAACTTAAATATGCTATTGGGGCCTGAACTTTAATTAACCCTAAATTAAAAAGATGACCTGTAACCTAGGTTATAAACGGGCCGTATTCCTCTTTAGAATAGTAGTAAATATTATATTATCGTATTAGTATTGGAAATAACAAGAATATAAAGAGAAGAATTCTTTCTTATTCACTTACAATCCCACAATATAAATGAACAAATGCAACGTATTTATAGGCAAAATTAAGCCTAATATATGGCATTCATTATATCATCTTCTAATTAATTTTGGGTCACAAATATAGTTGGGGAGATGATATTAATCACTTAGGCATCGATAATTGATTTCTATTATTCCACTTGGACATCCACATCATATAATATATAGTACTCCCCCTTGGATGTCCTTTTCAAAATTATATATTAATTCTTTTGATACGCATTTATCTGTTGCCTCATTAAAACCTTACTGGAAAAACCACATGGGAAAAAACCACAGTGAAGGAAAAAAAGAGTGCAACGTGTATTCTCCCCCTGATGATGGCATTACTTCAAATCTCGAAGTCTTCGAACTCCAATTGAATATACCCATTTTCTAAATATTATAGGAGGAAGCGCTTTCGTAAATAAATCTGCGAAATTCTCGCTAGAGCGCACTTGTTGTATATCAATATCACCATTTTTCTCTAAATCGTGTGTAAAGAAAAATTTTGGTGAAATATGTTTTGTTCTATCTCCTTTGATATATCCGTCCTTTAATTGGGCGATGCATGCAGCATTATCTTCATATAACGTTGTCGGAGGTATTTTCTCCGAAAATAAACCACAAGTTTGTTGTATATGCTGAATCACCGATCTCAACCAAACACATTCTCGGCTAGCTTCATGAATAGCTAGAATTTCCGCATGATTAGATGACGTAGCCGTTAAACTTTGCTTAACTGATCGCCATGAAAGGCAGTTCCACCGTATGTAAATAAATAACCGTTTGCGATCAAGCATTATGTGGATGAGATAGATACCCGGCATCTGCATAACCAATTAAGTCTTCTTTCATTTCATTAGAATAGAATAATCCATATCAGTTGATCCCCAAAGGTATCGAAAAATTCGTTTTTAACTCCATTCCAATGTCATGAGTCGGCGAAGAACTGTATCTCGCCAATAAATTTACAGCAAATGCTAAATCTGGTCGAGTATGACCCGTAAGATACATTAGTGCTCCAATAGCACTGAGATATGGTACTTCAGGACCAAGTACTTCTTCATTATATTCACATGGTCTAAATGGTCTTTATTCACGTCTAAAGATCGGAAATCATTGAAGTATCTAACGGATGAGCTTCATCCATATAAAATCTTTTCAGTACTCTTTTCGTATAAGTTTTCCTGATGTACAGATATTCCATTCTTTAAATATTCTATTTGCAGTCCGAGACAAAATTTAGTTTTACCGAGATCCTTCATTTCGAATTCCCTTTTCAAACAACCAACGGCTTTTGATAACTCTTCAGAAGTTCCAATTATATTGATATCATCAACATATACTGCAATGATAACAAACTCAGTTTTATATCTTCTCGTAAATATGCAGGGGCAAATTTGATCATTTCTATACCCCTCTTTCATTAAGTATTCACTTAGTCGATTATACCACATACGTCCAGATTGCTTTAATCCATAAAGCGATTTATTTAGTTTAATTGAGTACTCATCTCGCTGCCCTGAATTTTCAGGTAGTTGAAAAACCCTCTGGAAGCTTCATATAAATGTCACTGTCAAGCGAGCCATATAAATAAGCAGTGACAACATCCATTAGATGCATATCGAGTCCTTCACGTACTGCCAGACTAATTATGTAACGAAAAGTCGTTGCGTCCAGCACAGGAGAATACGTCTCCTCATAATCAATACCAGGTCTCTGCGAGAAACCTTGTGCGACAAGCCGTGCTTTATATCTCATGATTTCACCGTTTCATTTTTCTTTCTGATGAAAACCCAATTATATCCAACCGCTTTACATTGTCTGGTATTCGGACTACAGGTCCGAAAACTTTTCGCTTCTCAAGTGATTTTAATTCTGCCTCAATTGCATCTTTCCATTTTGGCCAATAATTTCTTTGTCTGCATTCATTCACAGTCCTTGGTTCATGATCCTCATTCTCATTAATCTTATTCATTTCATGTAGCGCTACGTAAATGAGAACTTATCGTCAACGTTGACTTCATCTCGGTTCCATCTAATTCCATTTTGGGCGTAATTGATCGAGATCTCTTCATTATCATTAATTTCAGTTTGTTCAGGTACCTGACTTTCATTCTTATCATCATTTATGCCCACCGACTCTTCTCTAGTCGATAAATCCTCGATTGGACCATTCTTATTATTTACTCCTTTTCTTTTCCGAGGATTTTTATTTTGGAACCCGAGGGCCTACCACGCTTCAGCTGTGGTTTAGCTCAATACTATTATTTGTTTGTTCTACAGGAACATCAATTCTAACAGGAGCATTAACAGCTGGAATATATGACTTTGTCACTCTTTTTGTGTCAGCAAAACTGTCTGGCAATTGGTTTCGCTAAGCTTTGTAGATGAATTATTTTCAGAACTTCCAATTCACATTCTTTAGTTCGAGGATCGTAATGATTTAGTGATAATTCATTCCAACTAATATTTTGTTTCCAGCTGTCTCTTTTCTCCACCTAATGTCGGAAAATTTGTTTCATCGAAGTGACAGTCGGCAAATCTGGCCGTAAATCGATCTCCAGTCAATGGTTCTAAAATTTTATAATTGATGGAGATTCAAATCCGACATATATTCCCAACCTCCTTTGAGGTCCCATCTTTGTGCGTTGTGGTGGCGCAATTGGAACATATACCGCACATCAAAAAATTCTTAGATGGGAAATACCTGGTTCCTGACCATAAACCATTTGCAACGGGGAGATATCGTGATAACTTGTTGGCCTGATGCGAATTAGTGCCGCTGCATGTAATATAGCATGTCCCAACAAGATGATGGAAGTTCGACTTCATAATAATGGCCTTGCAATTAATTGCAGGCGTTTAATCAACGATTCTGCAAGACCGTTTTGCGTATGAACATGTGGCACAGGGTGCTCGACATCAATACCAATAGACATACAATAATCATTGAATGCCTTGGAAGTAAATTCACCAGCATTATCAAGACGTATTTTTCTTTATCGGATAATCTGGGAAGTGTGCTCTTAATCTAATCAACTGAGCAAGTAATCTCGCAATGCCACGTTTCTTGTAGATAACAACATACATGGCACCATTTACTTGATGCATCAATTAATACCATGAAATATTTAAATGGTCCACGTGATGGATGTATTGGCCCACAAATATCGCCGTGTATACGCTCAAAAATGCAATAGATTCAGTCTTACTTTCATTTGTGATGGTCCGAATAATTACCTTCCCTTTAGAGCAAGCAACACAGGCTAATTCACTCGATTGAAGAATCTTCTGGTTTCCTCAATAAATGTCCGCGTGAATTTTGAATTATTTTTTCGCATCATAATTGTACCTGGATGGCCCAACCGGTCATGCCAAATATAAATGTACTGTCATTAGTAAACTTTTGGATAGCATATGATTCAGTTGTTCTAAGATATGTGTAGTATAGCCCAGAATCAAAAGACGGTAATATTTCTAGAATTATTTTCCATTCGAATCACTTTTGTAATGTGCAAATATTCAATATCTCCCTTTTGTGCAGTCTCAACATGATATCCGTTATTTCGAATCGCTTTAAAACTTAATAAATTCCTTTGAGACTTAGGGGAATATAAGGCATTTTCAATAATCAGCCTTGTTCCTTATATTAGCTCTTCCGGAGCCTTCAATTATATTTGTGCTCCCCGATATAGTTATGACACTGGCTTCTTTCATATTGATATGCTCAAAATATTTCTTATTTTTCAGAATTGTATTAGTGGTTGCACTGTCTGCAAGACATAATTCTCCATTGCACATGCTCGTGTCCATCATATAAATCCTTTATGAACAAACACATAATTATTACTACATATTATTGAAAACAAATGGTACATAGTAAACACAGGAATAACATTCACACGATAATAATTTATAGAAAATACAACATTCAAATGATACACACCAAAATACACAATAATTATGCATATAATTTATAAAATGATAGCAGATCAAACTTCTTCATTTGAGAGGTTCAGGAAATCATCGACATCGAAATTAACACCTTCATCATTAACACCAGAAGCTGAAGCAATTTCTCCCTGAACGAAGTTCGTTTCAATTTTCTTTCCTGTGCGCTTCGACTCTTGATACAGCTCAACAAGGTGTTTAGGCGTACGGCAACTGCGGGACCAATGGCCCAAACCACCGCATCGATAACATTGTTCGTCGTTCACTTTTTGTTCAGTTTGCTTCTTCTCATTTTTACTGTCTTTCTTCTTCTGGAGATTTTGATGACCACCACGATAATTATGATAACCACTACGGAAATATTGATAACCATGATAACTTCGGCCACGACCACGACCTTGACCACGGCCACGTCCACGACCGCGATGTCCACCACGACCACGCCCACGATCATTACCCCGACTATTATCATTATTAGGATTGACTGCATTCGCTTCAGGGATTGCAGCAGCAGCACCAGTCGTCGGGACTCATGATTTTTCCACAAGTCTTTCGGGTCTTTCACCGTTAAGTATTCAATTTTCAGACTTTCATGAATGTGGTGGCTTGCCTTCGCCTTGTCCTGCTCGGATGCCGTATTGGTCGGTTTGATGGTGTCACCCAGACCTTTCGCTTTCAAATGAATCTCGGCATCTAGTGCCCAAGATAAATAATTTCGGCCAGTGATATCGAGCGCAACAAACTCAAGGCTCGCCAAATTCGTCATATTACTATAAAATACAAAAACAAAATTTTAACAATAATAATATAACAAAATATTACACACACAACTAATCAGTATCGTCATTAGTATCTTCTTCAGTATCTTCCCTTGAAAAAATTCTTATGAAAAACATTGCCTACGTCAAAAATAGTGCCCACGTAATAATAATGCTCATAAGCAAATGTCCAATGATCAGATCGGAAAACATCCTCAAAATACAATATATTAGTAATATTAATAAAAAACAATTAATAATAATATTTTGGAAAATTTCGTAAAAATTTATCCACATAGTGGTAATGATCACCGTAAATAAACGAAATTATTCTATAAAAATTAAAGTCATATAAATTAATATATCAATTTAACGAAAATATAAATAAAAATATGTAATATATTTTCGTAAGGCTCATTAAAAAAAATCTTCACTCGCCACGACGGGGATTCGAAATCTGACCTCTCACCACTTTTAGTGACGATATTCCGCGAAACCACTCGCGCTATGACGCTTTGTTATACGGTTAATATATATATATATATATTATATATATATAAACACAACACACACATATATGTAGATATATGTATATATATAACTTATCTATATAATTATATGTATATGAACCCAAACACGTGTGCATATATATAATATATATGTGTAACATATATATGATAAACAATTTTATGTATATAAATAAATAATTTATACCTCTGCTTGTGTTCCGATAGTCTTCAAATAGTAGAGTCTCGTGCTGATACGTGTTATAAATATATTATATTATGTATTAGTAATTGGAAATAACAAGAATATGAAGAGAATAATTCTTTCTTATTCACTTACAATCCCACAATATAAATGAACAAATGCAACGTATTATAGGCAAAATTAAGCCTAATATATGTCATTCATTACATCATCTTCTAATTAATTTTGGGTCACAAATATAGTTGGGGAGATGATTATTAATCACTTAGGCATCGATAATTGATTTCTATTATTCCACTGGACATCCACATCATATAATATATAATAATTCAACAATATTTGTGACAACAAAAGTGACATTCTTCCAGTGGACCCATTCTTCAAGAGTTGGGGGCTCAAAAGGAAAGTTAAATATTCATTATGTGGAGGGTCAAAGTATAAATAAAGGCCTTCCGAAAAATATGAAAGCAAAAATGAAGTTTAGAGTATTCAAACGCACGACAATGCTACAATACACTTGACTATTGCCACTGGACTAAGCACTATTTTTAATTTAAGTACATAGTAATGGTTTATGGACAATTTGGCTCGGAGGTCAATGACCCCTCCAAGCCCCAATATAGGTCCGTCCTGCATTCTGCCATACCATCTATCTATTTTGGAACACTAACCAACTTAATTGCGAGCAATTTAAATTATATTATGCCACGTGTTAAATTTGAGTGGACTTGGATTATACTTGAGTGGACAAGTAGAAAAGGCCTATAATAATGATCGAATGTCTCAAATAGGTCGGTTGATCGGAAACATGATATGTTCACACGAAGGCACCGCCGGAGCCAGCGACAGCCGTATGGCATGTGGGTCCATGGATGACCCACTGATAATTTTTCTTTGCATTTTAATAAAAAAAACTATCAATACAATTTCATATAATATAAGCAAATGGAACCCCACTGAAATATTAAAAGACTCCAATTAAATTAATAAGTATTTAACAAAATTGGACCCCACTGATATGCATGCAAGTTCCGCCACTGCATGAAAGTGTGAATTCAATCCCATTTGAATTACTTAACTTTGTGTGTTGACTTGGGATAAAACATGCATGTCAGGAGATTACTACCGCTGAAAGTCGGAGTTGTACATAATAGATTGAACTTTAAATTGATTCATGCTGAATTTATTCGGAAGATCGAAACTACGGATGATATTCTATGGAACATCTCCCCACATGAAAGAAGAATAAATATGTTGTGACATATACTTAGAAAATAGTTTAGGACCAATTGGAACTGAATAAACTAGAAAAAAGTCAAGTAAAGACTATTGCAGGGACCAAATCGAACATTAAAAAGTCGATTGGGTCCAATTGAACTTAAAATAAACGTAAGGGTATGATCGTAGTTTTCTTCAGTCTCTACACGAACTCTAATTGGTCGAATCCCTATTACAATAAGCGAAGAAAATATGTGGAAATGCAATGCGCCGTAGGCCGAGCGCTTTACCTCGTGAAAGAAGTGGTAGCGTGGTATCCACAGAGAAAGGGGTGGCGCAATTTAGTGTGATCGGCGCACATTAAAAAATCTCAGGGGCTTCTTGGCCGCTTTTCTGCTCAAGTTTTCTGCAGCTAAAAGCGAGGGGTTTGCCCCATATCATCATCTTCGTATAATTTTTTGTTTTCTCTATCATGTTTTCTTTTTGTGTACTTGAGTTTCTTAGCTTGGCGGCGTGAAAGATTTGATCTTTATGCCTAGAAGATTAGATTTTACTCATTTGTTATGAAGCTCATGCAGAGTTTGGTTTATTTGCCCTCTTTACAATTGGTATGTTTTAAAGATTTGTTCTTTTTTTTTTTTTTCTACTATGAGGATATAGCTCGAACAAAATTGATTGGATATATATACAGTGTAATATAAGATCTACATGTCAAAAAATACAGACAAATCTGCACTATAAAGTTAACACACAGACTAAGGTTGTCATTTAGAGATTTCAGGAGTTGATCATGT
>JAPQWV010002139.1:0-63068 GCA_027422505.1 Craterostigma plantagineum
TTCCCTTCACGTGTGCGTAAACGTCGACCTTGCCTCCTTGGTATTGCTCACATCCGAAGACAACACGTCTGAAGACAGAATATATGGTGGGAGGTTTGGATATCATGATGAATCACTCGTGCAGTGTGATATCGCAAGTTAAAGCTCAGTATGGCAAAAAGCTAGCGCAAATGTTCGCTCAGGAATCTCTTAGTAATGTTTCTGCTCAAACTCTCGAGTAGTAGGTTTGCAAATTCTAAGTACAACGAAATTATGAAGTGTAGCATATATATAAACCTTTTCAATCAGCACTTCTCATGGAAAATCATATCACATAATAATCATCAAATCAAGCATTATTTCCATGCACTTTTCGAGAGTCAATCATGCTATATAAGTCATGCTTTCAATCAACGTTCACAACGGTCGTTAGCTCATTAATGCATGATCATATTCCATTATAAAAGCTCAATTTCATTCTCAAACATATTTAATCATTTTGCATATATTTACCATATCCGAACTTTCCATAAGTGATTCTTGCCTATCAGTTTCTAGAATAAATCAATCCAGAATTACTCAGGTATAGCACCGAGATAACATTGTATCAGCACGTTTTCCAATATACGGCTCATAGCATTAGATTAATATATTTACCATGTTTAGCTCATAAATCAAATCAGATCACACCTCTCACGATTAAGACTGTCATGCCACAACTTTCCATATTTCAGAGATCACATCCGTTTTGAGCACATAGCATCTTATCCAAAGAGTCAATCAACTCAAGTCTTTCCAAAAGATAATTTTTCCAATCAGCATAAGGAAATATATCAATTCAATTCAGTGGAAAGGATGCAAAGAATCGTATATGTGATTTTCGTCCAGGAATAAACTAGTATCACGGATATATCACTTACCATATATAAACAGCATATTTTCCTTTTATAGCTCAGTAGTATATCTCATGCATTATTTCCATATATAGCACAGAACGATATATCATATCTCATGGGCTGTCTATAGCATGCGATCACTTAGTTTCACCCAATAATCACAGAATCACATGCGAATCAAATTTCAATTTTAACCGATTAAGCTCATAATCAATGCATGGTCGAATATTATCATGTTCTTAGACATTTTATTGATCACAAATCGAATTTGCTTAATTTATAGACCTAACGTCATTACAATTACATAGTTTTCAAACTCTCTAACGCTCATGGACCAAAAGGTCAACATTTACTGATGACTATGTGTACAAGGTACACCAAATACAAACTAAATGTACGCTAAACGCATTAAAATGGTACCTTCGCAGCCGTAAAAAATGATGAAACGAGTTAAAAGTCAGCACTTGACGTCGAAAATATTTTAACTGTGCCTGACATGTCAGGAATAAAATATGACATGACATGCATGGATACTGTCGGCTTTTATCTTTTTTAGTTATGGTACAGTAACTTAATTTGGTATAATATATCTTCACATGAAGGTACAGTCACGTGATGCTCAATGGTACATTGTACACTTTATTTGATACAAACTTATTTGGATGAGCGTTTTTCGTGCACGTAGAATTTAATTTTTGCAAAACTATTTTCATATGTATATTATTCATATGTTTCACTTTCTATCATATTTGACGCAATTATCGCTACCCTAATAATTTATATTATAAATTTTACGTTTCACTAAAATATGATGAACAATGTTAGAACAACTTACTACAACATAGTAGAGATGACAGTAATTGAAAATGCTCAATTGATGATGTTTCTTTTGCCAAATATGCTATTTATTTAATATTTTAGGGCTTTACATGTATTATTTGAAGCTTAAACTCGTAATTATCGTATAAAGGGACCTATAAAACGTGGTACGGTGAATGTACTTGTCTTGGTACAAGAATCTACTAAAATGTGGTACACTATATTTCCACGGCTAGGTACAATCACTTATTACTCGATGGTACAATAACCTCGTCTGCTTGCTCAAGGCTATAAGTAGAAGTGTTATATTTGATATATCTTATTAGGGTAAGCGTTTTTCATTAGTTCGATGTAAAAACACTTTACTATATACGTAAATACGTTATACGTTTCATTTCATAATATATTTAATGGATTAACCCTCAAAGTGTTTGATGATCGTTTGAATCCAAACTTCTATGCTAACATGTTTCTTACATGAATCAACTCTTACTATGAAACTTGACGTTTCGAATATAAAAGCGTGCATGTAAGGGTTAAAACCACCAAATTTGATAACCAAGTGAGTCATATAATATAAATAGAGAGGGCCCAAACAACAGTTTTGCATGAAAACTAATCCGAATATCGACGAAAACCGCTTACCCTTATAAGTTGTACCAAATATAGCGTCGGTACTATACCATCAAGTGGTCGGTCACTGTACCATAAAATAACCGATAAATGTATCTTGTTGTGGAGATAAGTTGTACCACAAATAATTAATTTGTCGTACCAGGATAAATAAACTTTCTAACAGTACATATGTTGTACCCTTTTGACAGGAAATCATTATGTAGTGTCGAATTTTCTGTATGTGTCAGAATATGTTCCATAATACTATTAAAAATGTCAGATGACATTAATACTGACTTATTTTTTTTTTTCGTCGCTTCTTCTACGCGTTATTAATATAGCTTACTTTTAACGTGTTTAGCGTAAGCATTTAATAGTGTTTAGCATACCATTTAGTTGGTGTTGAAACTCAGACAGCAAGGAACTCGAGCTAAGTCCAGTCGCAGGTTTACAAGACTGCTTCAGCCTCAAGAACAAAAACAAAGTCTGAAGATGAAGAAACGTAACACTTGAGAAGGGCGTTTTTATTAGTTAGGCGTTTTATCAGTTGTAGTACCTATAAGATAGATCGCATCTGATAGTGGCGATTTAGTAAGTTTTAACGGCTATATGTTAATTAGCCTTTATAAAAGGCGCGCGCTGTACACTGTTAATCTTTAATCTGAATTACGCTTATTTACATCTTCTCCAGAAAGCTCCATCCCTCGATCAAGAAACGATTTCCAGTTTTTAACATGGTATCAGAGCATCATCTCTGAGCTGCGTCAAACAAGAAACACCCAATTCCCTGCAAATCTTTGGTCCACGCCTCATCTCTTCAAATGGCTGAAACAGCGCCACCTACAAGTTCCTTCACCAGCAGCCAACAACACGGCTGTGACTCTCCTCAACGACCCATTCTACCTCAACGACATGATGTGCCAGGGCAACAGTTAGTCCATGAGCAATTAAATGGGGAAATTACGCAACGTGGAGCCGAGCCATGATGATCTCTTTAATTGGAAGAAACAAGAAGATTTGTCAATGGGGATATCAAGCACCACCTGCGAATGAACCAAATCAAGTCACATTTTGGAAAAGGATAATAACATCATTATTTCCTGGATTCTTAACACAGTATCCAAGGAGATTCAGCAAGCATTCTGTACAATTCCACGGCGCGAGAGGTGTGGGTTTTTCTACAGAGAGGTTTGCTCAATCAAACAGGCCGAGGATATTTCAGATTAAGAAGGAGCTGATGAACCTAGCTCAAGGTTCTGCCACCATCGAGTCTATTTCACCAGACTGAAGTCCTTGTGGGATGAACTGATCACTATCGCCCGCCCTTTCACTGCACCTTCGGTGGAATTAATGCCCTCAAGAATACCTTGATGAGGATAATCCTCACGTTCTTGATGGGTCTTAACGATTCATACTCCCAAATCAGAGGCCAAATACTGCTAATGGACCCTTTGCCATCAATTAACAAAATCTTTTCTTTATTGGTTCAGGAAGAGAGACAAAGGTCAATGTCCTCGGTGTTCCTAAGACCTCTGATGATCACACGAGTAGTATGGCCTTCATGTCCTCTAACCACAACCAAGAATGGCAAGGAACACCCATTTCCAAGAACAGCCAAGAAAGCTTGTCCCCAAATCAGAAGAAAGAGCTCGCAAGATCAGTGTGCAGCCACTGCAATAAGAAGGGACACACGGTGATACGTGCTATCATATTCATGGCTTCCCCCCGGGTTATAGGCAAATCCCAGGTATAAGGGGTCGCGGGTCAATCATCTTGCAGTAGATGAAGCACTTACCAAGTCTGGGCAGAGTGATTACCAGACCAAACTGCACACAGAACGGAGTGATGATGCATTGGTCATTTGCAGCTCACTGCCTCTCAACTGCAGAGCTTGAAGACTCTGCTGGATCAACAATACCTGGTACAACATCAGACAACTCACATATGGCCAAGACTGGTGAGAGGGGTCCAGGTATATGCTTATCTTTTAATCTTCCTAGCTGTATTAATGCAGAAGTTGGTTGATTGATTCGGGAGCTACTAGGCATGTGTGTGGAAATGAAAGCATACTAAGTGACTTAACATGAGGTTAAGGAATCCAGAGTTATCTTGCCGGAAAATACGGTTATTAAAGTTAACAAGGCAGGGTCTTTTAAACTCAACAAGTTCATCACTCTGACAGATATTTATTTTTCCCACAGTTTCACTTTATCTAGTGTCTGTGAGCTATCTGGCCAAGAAAGGTAACTGTAACTTTTCATTTGGGACTAATAGCTTCTTGATACAGGACCCTTCACTTCGTGTGATTGCAGGGGTAGCCAAATGGCAGCTTATACGTCATGCGAGCTGATTCTACCACGGATTGTTCTATCAGTCATAATTCTGTTTTTCTGAACAAGGTGTCTGTTGATCTTTTACATAGTAGGTTGGGACACCCTTCCAATAAGGTTTTAGAGATCTTGAAACCTTTTTTTAGGCATAGTAATGATTTTTCAGATTTACACTGAAAATCTGTCCAAAGGCTAAACAAAAAGACTTCCTTTTACTATGATAATCAAACTACTTGCTCCCCATTTGATCTTGTGCATTGCGACATTTGGGGGCCTTTTCATGTGATCTCACACTCAGGGCATAGGTATTTGTCACAATAGTCGATGATCATACGCGTTTAACATGGCTTTTTTATGATCAAACAAAATCAGATGTTTTCTTCTGTCATTACATACTTTCTTAACCTCGTGGAAACTCATTCTGTCGCAAGGTTAAAGTGTTAAGGACAGATAACGCTAAGGAGCTTAACCTACTTGAATTATTCAGGAGCAAAGGCATCATACATCACTTTCATGCGTCCAAACGCCGCAGCAAAACTCAATTGTCGAAAGGAACCTCAACACTTGTTGAATGTTGCTCGATCATTGTATTTTCAATCCAATGTGCCAATTGAGTTCTGGTCCGAGTGTGTCTTAACTGCAACATTTCCTTATCAATAGAACACCTTCTGTGCATTTAGGAAACAAGTGCCCTTATGAACTGCTATACCACAGACCTTTTAACTATGATCTTCTACGAGTGTTTTGGGTCTCTCTGTTTTGTTTCCACGCTTGCTGCTGGCAGGAAAAGTTCGATGCCCGAGCCAAAGAATGCGTCTTTATAGATATCCAAGTGGAATAAAGGGTTACAAGGTGTTGGATGTGAAGACAAATGAGGTCTTGGTCTCAAGAGATGTCAAGTTCAGAGAATCTGTTTTTCCCTTCAAAACTGAAGCAGTCATCTCAGCTCAGGACCCCTTTGGCCTCGTGTGTCCTGCCCAGATCATACACCATGGATCCTATAGGAGAAGACTTCACTTCATACCACAGTTGATGAAGCTATCGCAGTTGATGCCCTGGAAACCAGCCGAGACAGAGACAGGCCAACAAGACACAAACCTCACAGCAGATGTAACCTGGATAGTGCAGTTGGTGCAACTGATAACTTCTTGGCAGGGAAGCCCAGGCTGATAATCTTCGTGGCAATGAAGTCAAGAGGAAATCTGCTAGGCAATCAAGGAAACTACATTTGGAAGACTACCATTGCAATCAATTAACCAGCTACAAGAGGCTGTATCCTTTGTCAGATCACTTGACCTATGAAAATTTCTCAAAGCATTTTAAGTCTTTTATATGCAATGTATCTTTAGTAAAAGAACCAAGGAATTTTTTCACAAGCTGCAGCCTCGCAGACTGGTGGGATGCAATGAATGAGGAGATTGAAGCTCTCAGAAACAACAACACATGGACAATTGTTCCACTGCCCGAAGGGAAAAAGTGCATTGGAAGCCGATGGGTTTACAAGATTAAAGTGAACTCAGACGGCGAAGTAGACAAGTATAAAGCCAGATTAGTGGCTAAGGGTTATGATCAAACCGAAGCCTCGATTATCTGGACACATTTGCCCCAGTAGCTAAGCCAAACACGATTAAGATCATCATTTCACTCGCAGCAAAGCTCGGCTGGCATCTTACGCATATGGATGTTAACACGCCTTCTTGAATGGCGACTTAACAGAGGAGGTCTTCATGGAATTACCTCAAGGATTTTACAATAATCTGCGGAAAACAGGAGCAGAAAGGATGGTCTGCAAACTCCATAATCAATCTACGGTTTGAAGCAATCGTCTAGAGAATGGAACAAGAAACTAACTGATGCTGTCAAGGCCTTTGGTTCCAGCAGACGCAATCAGACCATACCCTTTTCTAAAGGGTAACCATATACTTGTACTCTTAGTATACGTGGATGATATTGTTATTGCAGGGTCTTCACTGGACGAAATACAAGCAGCTAAGGATTATCTTAAGTTATGCTTCAGAATCAAGGACTTGGGCGATTTAAGATACTTTCTGGGAATAGAGATTGCACGAAGTACGCTGGGATCTACATCACACAGAGGCATTATACTTTACAACTTCTTGAAGATGCAGGTTACATGGATTCCAAGCCACTGTCTACTCCAATCAACCCCAGCGAAAAGATCACTGCCCAAGACGGAGACCTGTTACCAGAACCTTTCAAGTACCGAGATTGTTGGGAGGTTGCTTTACCTCACATTCACCAGGCCCGATATTGCATTCGCCGTGCATAAATTAAGCCAGTACATTTCAGCACCGAGGACAACACATCTGATGGCCGTACACCACTACTCAGGTATTTAAAACAATCGCCAGGACAAGGTGTATTAATGAGCAGTCTTTCCAATCTGCAGATAAAGCATTTTCAGACGCGGATTGGGGAGCTTGCAAGGACACGAGGAAGTCCGTCACCGGTTATTGCACGTTCCTAGGTGACACCTTGATAACCTGGAAGGCAAAGAAGCAAGCTACCGTCTCTCGTTCATCAAACGGAAGCCGAGTACAGAGCACTAGGTTCGACTGTTTCCGAGGTTCTTTGGATAAGACTCTGCTGACAGAATTGGTATGCAAACTGATCATCCGCCAGTTATCTACTGTGATAACCAATCAGCCCTGAAGTTGGCATCCAACCCCAAGTTTCATGAGAGATCGAAACATATCGAAATCGACTGTCATTTCATCCGACATCATCTTCTCAACGGCATGATCAAGTTACTTCCAATACAGTCCGAAAATCAGTTGGCAGACATGTTCACCAACCCCTGTCTGGACCACATTTACAGCGTATCATGTCCAAGATGTCTGTTATCGATCTCTATCATCCATCTTGCGGGGGATGTTGAAATTCAGACAGCAAGGAACTCGAGCTAAGTCCCAGTCGCAGGTTTACAAGACTGCTTCAGCCTCAAGAACAAAAACAAAGTCTGAAGATGAAGAAACGTAACACTTGAGAAGGGCGTTTTTATTAGTTAGGGGCGTTTTATCAGTTGTAGTACCTATAAGATAGATCGCATCTGATAGTGGCGATTT
This sequence comes from Craterostigma plantagineum, assembly GCA_027422505.1. Lineage (NCBI taxonomy): Eukaryota > Viridiplantae > Streptophyta > Magnoliopsida > Lamiales > Linderniaceae > Craterostigma > Craterostigma plantagineum. The sequence goes on from JAPQWV010002139.1 coordinate 7,726, forward strand.
AGTAAGTTTTAACGGCTATATGTTAATTAGCCTTTATAAAGGCGCGCGCTGTACACTGTTAATCTTTAATCTGAATTACGGTTATTTACATCTTCTCCAGAAAGCTCCATCCCTCGATCAAGAAACGATTTCCAGTTTTTAACAGTTGGGTATGATGTACCTTATACACATCGTTTTACTGTACTTGTTTATATTGTAACTGTACCGAACATTTTCAGGCATACAAAAGACATTTAGCCATTACTGTCAGAAAACTACCAATATAATAAACATGCTCGTATAAAAAATATACGTTATCGAATCAACATATATGCATATTTGCCAAATGTAGTGCCTAATTTTGGTGGAAAAATAGAAGGAGCAACATGATAACTATGTTTGTGTCTCATTTGCCCAACCGAAAATATTTCTTGAATATTACAAGACAAACTACAAAGTTAGTTCATATACAACATTCAACAATAGATGTATTCTTCAAGAAATAAACAACATTCAACACATAATCTTCTCACTTTTTCCCCCTAAGCATGTCATAATCTTTCGTGTCTTACCTTTATATGACACCCCATTAACACTTCATCACGTGCATCAATTGATGATCACGTTCTCATGCTGCATAATTGAAAACAATCATTGCAATATCACACGATTCAATCACACAGTAGCAACCCACAGAAACACACTGTACCATTATAATGCATATACAGTACTAAAATTTGAAAACAATCTGTACCAAAAAAACGCACAGCGTACCAAAAGTAAGAATCGTAATCCCTAATTTAAAAACGTACAAACCCTCCAAAATAAAACAATTCAGTTTAAACTGCCCTAATCGAGAGAAATAACCGAAACAAATTAAGCATAAAAAAATAATTTGAGATTTAATAATTCAAATCGAGGCCTAATAATCATACATACAGATTTGGGTCAAATTATTTGGTTCGGACAATTTAGGTCACAGAGTTGACGAAAACATCATATACCGGGATAAAATTCGAGAGGAGATCATAAACTCTTCATTGGATGTTGAGATTTTTCATGGGTATTCGATTGGTGTGTTTCGGTTTTTGTAGATTTTTGTTCGATTTGGTGATGGATATGTGGGTTTAATCGTTCGTTCATTTTTCTCTTTTTTTTTGTTTATTTAGTTAAAGTGAAAATATTGGTAAAATCGTAATATTGTAAGTTTTGAGGGGTTTTTTGTCCAATTGGTCCTTAAGTGAAAGATCATTTTTGAATTGGTTTCTTAAGTGATAAAATATTTGAAATGGGGAGTTAAGTGATAAATTTTATGTTAGTGGGGATTTAAGTGAAATTCTCCCTTAAAATTATTTGAATACATACAAAAAATTCCAATAAAGCATTTCAAGTAATCAAATTAAGTCTGCCATATACATCAATCCTCCTATGACTTTCCGGAATCATCGAAGAAATAACATGACATTTCTCTCGTTATGAAGTATCATTTAATTAATGTAATTCTCGTTTTTCATCTTTTTTCTTGAGACAAAATATAAATATAAAATTCGGGTACGGTCATTTATACATATTAATTAATTAAAAACAAGTTAATCAGCTATAAAGTAATGGGCTTTTGTATATGATGTGTCCGCCCCATCACCAACCTGGATATTGGTTAAGTTGTAATGGGCTTAGCCAATAAATTAATCAGTGCTGTTATTATCTACAATGCAACTTACTTTGATGTTTGTGTCTAGGGGAGTAAATAAGCCGAGCTCGAGCTCGTCGAGCTTTCTAGCTCACGGCTCGAGCTCATTTACACCCTTAATGAGCTCGAACTCGAGCTCGAGCTCTTGAAGCTCGTCGAGCTCGAGCTCGAGCCTGATTTTTTACAAAATAAAAATAAAAAATTAATAAATGTTAATAAATTAATATAAAATATAAAAAAAACTTGTGAGCCTGTTTGCGAGCTTTCGAGCCACTATGTTAGGGCTCGAGCTCGAGCTCGAAATAAATGAGCTCGGCTCAACATAAATGAGCTCGAGCCCATTTTTGTCGAGCTCAAGCCTAGCTTTTGTCGAGCCGGCTCGACTCATCTTTCACCCCTAGTTGCGTTTCTATGTTGTTCTCATGCATAGCTTGTTGTATTCTTTGTTTGTAATGTATATTACAGCTCTTGATGTTTGTTAGATTTTTATTATCACTATATAGACTGAATATGAATATTAATGAGAATCATACAAATAGATGGAAACCCACTACAGAATCTAAATGGGAAAAGATAGATGGCCATAACCGTCTCATAGGCCATCTCCAACCATTTCCTTTATCTATAGCGTTGATACAGTTAAATTTCTCAATATATACAGTTTAAACCGTGTTTGTAATTCCAATCATCTCCTCTATATTTTCTAATAAATTTATATTATCATTATATTTTATTTTTGACCATCACAAATGTTATTAAAATTATTTAACTAAATAAGTTATTGTAAATTAATTAAAATTATAAAACTAGAAGAAATTATAAAAAATGATTGGATTTAAAGAAAATAAAAAAAAAAACGTAAAGGAAAGAAAAAACAAAAAAAAATAAAAATACAAATCCCTCCTCATCCACGTCATGGTCCTTCTTCCTCAGATCCAGCATATTTTTTTTTAACCCATCGATCCTCCGTTTTCTTCAAACTCATTCCTTAAAGCAATTTTTTTCTTCAATTAATTATCTCATATCCTTATTAACAAGGATTGAATTAAAAACAAAAGAAATAGGATTGCGAAGCAACGTAGCACCCGCTAGATATAAACGTAGCGTTTGGCGGTGGGTTGGAGCTCTTCCACCGCCAAATCTCCAGTGGAACGCCAGGTTGGGCGCCCCTTGGAGATGCTTATAGAAGGAAAGAAAAAATACGAAACGAACCAATTGTGTGAATCATGTCTTGTCACTATATTATATATGAATTATAAGACATTGAATCCGATTTACGTCTATCATCATGTTTTATAAACATTTTTATGATTAATTATCTAAGTAAGATACAATTAAGTAAGATACAATTATGTTTATTTAGAATGTTCTGATAATATTAAGATAATAATTTTTAAAGAGAAAAATAGAGAAATAAAGTATTTTAGTATTATAATGTGTGCTACAGTACAACTCTAACCACGTATTATACTACTAAATTCCAGAATTACAACTATCATATTAAATTCAATCTAATCAAAATCTAATAAATTGATACCATCAATAAATCAGTTAATCTTACCTAACATTATTATTTAAAACATTCACATCTTATAATTTCATAACTAGTTTTTTGCCCGTGCATTGCACGGGTCATAATTATCTATAATTATTTTAAATCGTGTCAAGATAAATTTTTAAAATCGATTATCAACTTAATTAACCATTTTTAATTAAATAATTAAAGAATCGATTTTTGATAAAACATAGGTTGTTTAGTTTTTTAGAAAGTGTGGTGGTTTTATCATTATTAATGGACATGACACGTGTCAACACCACAAAAATAATAGATCATGAGTTTTCAATTTTAAAATTATAATTTAATATATGTAAATGGCTCAATTAAAAGTAGTCACTGTGGTAACTACGAATTTTTCAAATAAGTGTCCATGAAGTCTCTATACGAAGATTAGAATTGACAGAGAGTTGAATCTGAACCTAAATTTATGAGATGATTCGGCTTCAGAGGATTAATCCTATTGAGTCTTGATCTCTAGTTTTTTGTTCCGAATTTAAGCAAACATAGAAAGTCAAAAGTATAAGGAAACGAAATTCATAATTTAGTTTGAATATCATGATCCATCCACTTGTGCTCATAACGATGATAAATTTTTTTTTGCATATACAATATACATTATATTACTTAATTATATATTACGACAAAATGTGGTAGGTGGGGGACATGACATAGACCGTACCGTAACTCTATTAGTTTCCATGCTACAACTTCAACGATTCTGAAGCTAAAATACATGTGTGGGGGCGTCGACATACTTAAATAAGGGAACTTTACGATACGACAAACATATAAAGAAAATCATTGTGGGTAATTTATAATAATTATAATAAAATATAATTGCATATGATAATAAAATAATATGTTAAATGATCATGATTGGTATTTGCTAGCAATTGTACTTTTTTAATCAAATGGTCGCCTTAATCGAAACCATTAAAAAGATGGGGTAATTTCCGGTTCAGTCCCCAGTTAGTATTTTCAAATATAGTTCAGGCCCCATAAGTTTTAAAATTAGGGTGAAGGACCTAAGTTCTGAAAAAAATAAGTTTTAAGGACCAATGCGACAGGAAATGACAAATCTGTCCTTCATAGTTGGCAGAAATTACAGGCATTTGCCATCGTCTCCATCGTTTGATTTAGGGTTAGCGTGAGGACTTTAGAACCTACTGAATTGTCGTTGTGAAGGTGCAAATAAGATTCGATCGACTTTGTTTTCTCATGGGTATTTAAAATAGACGAATAATTTAGAGTGTAACAAGAAATAATGTCGAAATCCCACTTCGAGAGAAGGAGAATATAAATGGACCAACTATCGAATTTATCGCCAATTAAGATGAAACTGAGTGAATTTGATCATGGGTCTTATCAATGAAGGAGAATTATTGAGTTTACGAAAGAAGTGGTGAAGAATTTTGCATCGAATTTTTTTATGCGCGACGTATATTGATGATTTCGTGAAGAACGATATGTGGTACCAATAATGCAATTTAAGTAACAAATATAACACAAATAGTAACATATTTGACTAATAAAGTAACAGATATAACATTGTAGTAACAGTTTCAAATAAAAATTTTTATGCGAGGTATACAGATGATTTCTTGAAGACGATATCTGGGTAACAGATAATGCAATTTAAGTAACCAATATAGCACAATTAGTAACATAAGTGACTAACACAGTTAAAGATATAACTGAGTAACTTATTTGAATGAAATTTTTAATGCGAACGTATATTAAAGGTTTCGTGAAGACGATACCTGAGTAACACATAATGCAATACTAGTAACATGACAGTATAGCACAAACAGTAACAAGTATGACCAACTCAGTAACAGATATAGCAAATGTAGTAACACGTATCATCGATTCAAGTGACAATTGTTGATTAACAATTCTATTACGAAAATCACAATTGACTCTAAAAGTGGTGAATTAGGTTAATTAGGTTTAGGTTTATACCGATATCCCAGTTCGTAAATTAGTGTTGTAGTGTGTGAGCTTGTCGAAATTGAGAATGATGTGACCCTAATCTCATGTTAATGGCAGTCAGTGAGTAACAAAATATTAGAATTATGTAACAATGATATATTGCTCTAATACCAAATTGCAAACGTTAGTACCTAAATAGTTAAGTCAAATAACATATTATGCAGTAACAATAACATATCCGGAAAAGTATTTTACAGTAAAGTCATTTTCAAGAATCCTTCCAAGTAACAAATAGGGTTGTGTTAGTGACAATATTCCCAATCGCTAACCCTAATTGAAAAACACGAAGGAGAAGCGTCGACGAGCCGGCGACGTCGACGAGCAGCGACGGCGAGTGTTACGACCTTCAGCAGCGAAGAAGCGTGACGACGACAATGGCGAAGAAAGGGCTAAGAAAGAGGCGCCCCATCCCACGAGCAGTGATGACGTCCGCGGCGACCACGAGCAGCGAGCCACTCCGCGACGACGAGTTCGAAGAAAGCGAAGAAAACAGCGGCGAAGAAGGACAAAACAGAGAAGCAGCGAGCCATCCCTCGACCCCGATGTCAACACACGATTTTTTGTGGAAAATGTGAAGCCGATTGTTGATAAGGCATCCCACGAGCATAAGGAGGCGGTTCAAAGGACGCCCTTTGCTGCTTTCCTCCGCATCGTCCCGTGCGAGATAGGCTCTGCTAGGCTCGTGGCTATGATGAGACGATTTACCCCGGACGGTAAATTGTTTAGGTTCGGACAGAATACTCTAATTCCATTTTCCGTTTCAGATTTTTCTGTGTTTATGGGGTTAAGGCGAATGGGATGTTCGTAGATTTGAATTATAAAACTGTGGTGAAGGAGGTTGGTTTTATGAAGAGGTGCTTTCCGTGTCAATCTCGACTGTTTCGAGATGATGTTCTTGTGAAAATTGAACAACTTTCGTGTTTTGGAGATAGAACACATAGAAGACTTTAGCCGAATGTTTATTTTGCTAGTCTTTATTTGTATTTTATTCCCAACGTCGAACTATTGTTTCCCGTCATTTGTGTTGGAGTCCGTTGACCGTCTAGACGAGGTGAAGGATTACGCATGGGGTAAGGCAGTCCATTCCTTCCTCATGAGGTCAATCCTGCAAAATCCACAGTACGTGGAAGGGTGCACCTCGGATTGTTGGTAAGTCATTCCTTTCTAGTGTCATGCGTGTTGTTAATTTGTGAGTTCTTAACTTTTGCATTTTGCTGTATATTCAGGTTGGGTTTATGGGCACGCTCCCCGGTTGGGTAAAGCTCTTTCGATTACAGGCATGCCTCGTTTCACGAGGTGGCGCCCAGCCGAACAAGATTTGGAGCAGTCGATTGAGTTGTTGAATGAAGATGAGGTGGTAAACCCGATCTACCTGTGGCGGAACGAGTATGAGGCGTTCTGCACATTAACCGACAACTTGAGGGTTCCTACTTTCGAGGGCATGGACAGGAAGACGGCCGAGGAGGAGCCTTACAGATCTGAGGAGAAATGCAAGGAGAAAGCTGTTGGTGACAGGGTTCTCCTATGGACGAAGCTAAGGAGAAAAGATGCTAGTGACGAGGATGGTCGTGCTACGGAGAGAACTGTTCGTGATGAGGTGAAGCAAAGGAGACTGAGCGAAAGGATGTGGCTGTGGAGCAACCAGTGGTGGTGGAGGATAAGGAAAAGGAAGTACCTACTGAGGAGCGTGATCTTACAGATGTCGAGCTGCATGATGTTCATGTGGAGGAGCAACCTGCTGTCGAGGAGCGTGATCGTAGGGAGGTTGCTGGTATGGAACTTGAGCAGCCGGATGTTCATGAGGAGCGTGCTGCTGTCGATGAGATTGCTGTGGCTGTGGTGGCTGAGGAGATGCAGCGGGAGCAGCCTGCTGTCGACGCGCTTGCGCTTGGACATTATTTGAAGCATGTGGGGTTGGATGTGAAGTTTGCTTCCGCAGTTCAGCCGAAGGTTTTGTCGCCAGCAAGACATGGATAGCATGGATTGTGGCCCGTGGCTGTGCATGTTTTGGGTATGCTTTGTTGAAAGATGATGTCGGCACATGGGATGAAATCAACAGGACCGGCGATATCCGGGACGTATCGGGCGCAGATCTTAGCCGGTTTGTTGCAATTTGGTGCTACGTGTAGTTAAGTCATGACTGTAGACTATTTTCTTTTGAACAATCAAGCTTATGTTGCTATGTGTCGTTGATTCCCTGACTGTAGGAGAATAGTTTTTGAACTAATCAATCTTATGTTGCTAATATTGCTGCGGAGGTTGCTGGTAAAGCTTATGTTTCTGACTTCCCTACATGTAGTAACAATTCAACGTATAAATAGTAAGAAAATTTCAAGAATATAACTTCAACAGAGTTAGCAGATAACAGAAAATGTCCGACAAGTAACGAATTACGCCGTTGCAGTAACAACTTAATATTTATGTTTTCAAGCATGTTCTTTTCAAATTTAGGTTTCAAAGACGCAACATTCGCTATAATATGTAAATCACGAAGTTTTATATCACAATATGTTACTGTGTAGTTATGATTTTCGTGGAGGTTATGTAGAAATTAAAGAAGTTGAAGTATAGTGTGAAAAATGAGGAGCACTTCTTGAGAAGATGATTCTAAGGATTTCTTCTTCGTACACAAGATGGGGAGATTCGATCTTCTACTTGTTTTTTCCAGTACAAGATGTCGACATAAATAAGTGATTCAACAAACTTAATGACATCTTCGATTAATCTAGATCATAAACTTTGAGTTGGTTAATGATCAGAAGTGGTAACAGTTCAACGTACAAGTAGTAACAAATTAACAATATCAGTAACAACGTGAGATGTATGTGCTAACAACGTAGTACTCGTCGAGTAACAAATAATGACTTTCTGATAACAAATCAATATGTAATTAGTTTACTTTATTATTTTCAAATCCAATACTGCAAACACGCTACATTCACTGTAATATGTAGATTCACGAAGTTTTATATCACAAATGTTAGTTTAGGGTTATGATTGGACAGTGAAGGTTATGTAGGAAGTGAAGATGATGAAGTATAGTGTGGAAAATAAGTAGCACTCCTCTTATCATGGTCTACTTGTGCTTCATCGGATTGATTCTACGTACACAAAACGGGAACATATATTCTAAGGCTCTTTTCTACACCCCAAATGGTAGACCATAATAAGGTTGTCGACAAATCTAATGACATCTTCGACAATAATTTGTTATTGGACAGTGACTGATGCAGAATCATCTCCTAACTGGGAGTGGTTTCTTTTGAAACTGAGGCACCTCTTATCCTATTATGGAAGAGACAACTTCGGAGATTATACATTTTCTCCGAGCGCCATGAAGGATTGGTTCAAGGCGTTCCCTCTGTATTTCCAGGGTCTCACCATGCATACTGTCTAAGACATGTCATTGACAATTTCAAGACTGAGGTACATTACCATGTATTGTTATTTCTAGACTCATACAACTTAATATGGGTGTGACAAGATGTTATTGCAGACGATGTTTTTATTTTTTTTTTCCCATCTGTACAGGTATTGCGAAAGTACCCGTACAAGAACAAGAAATGTTGGACAACAAAGTTCAAGAAGGCCGCTTACTCTCCTTACTTGGAGGATTTCAGACAATTTCTTACGGAAGTTCAAACGGCATTTCCCGCACACTCAGACTACATAGGAAAGACGAATCCTAATTGTTGGGCCAACTCCTTATTTCGTGGCAAAAGGTGGGGCATAATTGACAACAACATTGCGGAAAGTTGGAATAGTTGGGTTCGTGAGGCTCGGGCTCTACCTATTGTTAGTTGGTCGATGAGACAAGACGGAAGACAATGATCATGACGCACGACAAACGCACGGAAGCACACAAACAGATCGGCCGTCTGTGTACGAAGCCTGAGAAGAAGCTGAAATCAAACATTGATGAATCTCGAACATCGGAGGTCGATAGGTCTGCTGGGTGGCAGTTCGAGGTTTCAGAAAAGGGATCAGATATGCCGTAGATTTACACAACAAAAGATGTTCTTGCCGACACTTCGATTTACAGGGGCTTCCGTGTAAGCATGCATGCGCATGCATTCTTTCAATGGGACTTTCTCCATATGACTTCTGCGACACCTACTACAGTTTGGCGAAATACCGAGAGTCATACGAGGGTTCTATAAATCCAATTCCTTCTAATTTTGCAATTGAAGATCCTATACCCGAAGACGTCGTGGAACCAGACGTTCAAAGACCCCCCAGGCCGTCCACAAACTAAAAGAATTGCTTCACAAGTTCAAGACACTCGTCCACTCAAGTGTGGAAGATGTAAAAGGGTCGGGCACAATCGCCGAACATGCAAAGAAGCAATTTAACGTTTGCAGTATTATTTTTGTCTTTTTTGACCAATTTGATATCAATATATCCTTTTTGTCTAATTGATATCAATTGGTAGGTTTTTGGCTTCTCATTGTGTACGTATTGGATGTTTCTGCCTGTAATAACAAATTACGTATAAACAGTAACATTTTGTAGATAAATGCTAACATTAGTTAAAGCTTAATAATGGTTTGGATACTACTAGTGACAGTATTTATACATAGAGTAACAATTTGTACATACAGTAACAGTTTGCTAAAAATGGCTTTCATTTCATCTTGTTTTCGCAAATTAGAACCCTACACATGTAACAATTAACTACCCATAAATAACGAGTTTGGCCGATTTAGTAACCAATTTGGTAGATCGAGTAACAACTTTGATGACAGAAAACATACACAAATTATTGGGGTCGATCGTATTTTCGCGAAATTGAAAGATGGTAGACGAACGAGCAGACAATGTGCCGCACTGAGCTCTCCATACTATGGGTAATTCGAATATACATATTAGATGTAATCGTTGGCAAAACGGCTTTGATTCAATCTTGTAATCGCAAATTATAACACTACGCATGGTACAATTTAGTTCCTCCAATAACGGTTTGTGAAGATATAGTAACGCTTTAGGCACACACGTGGTAACAAATTTCACACATATAGTAACAGTCCGACACAGTAAAAATAACGGTTTGTGAAGATATAGTAACGCTTAATGGGGTCGATCGTGTTTTCGCGAAATTGAAAGATGAAGGTCGGACGAACGAGCAGAAAATGTGCCGCACTGAGCTTCCATACTATGGGTACTTCGAATTGATACATATAGATGTAATCGTTGGCAAAACGGCTTTCATTCAATCTTGTTTTCGTGAATTATAACAGTACGCATGGTAACAATTTTGCAACGATAAATAACGGATTTAGCAGATATAGTAACGAACTCGTCACGAGTGGCAACTAATTTGGTTGAACGAGTAACAGTTTGGTCACAGTAAAAATATACTCAAATTATTGGGTCGACCGTATTTTCGCGAAATTGAAAGATGAAGGTCGGGCGAACGAGCACACAATGAGCCGCACCGAGCTGCACATAGTATGGGTACTTCGAATTTGTATGTAATAGATGTAATCGGTGCCAAAAATGGCTTTGATTTATCTTATTTTCGCATATTACAACCCTAAATAGAAAGATAAAAAAAACTCATACAAATCTTACATCTTGCTTCGTCAATACCACAATATATCCTACATTACACGGCGATTTTGGTTTGTTAATGGGCATTCGAAATTTCGGACCTCCATTCACTGTAAAAACGGGATTCGTAAAATAAATACTATGGGATAACAATTTTCTGCAACTTAGTAACAGATAAGGTATTCTAAATAACAGTTGGACAGACATTTATAACAATATAATCTAAAAGCATAACAGAAAGTGGCCGGAAAATAACTATTAGTTCTGTATGTTGGGATGGGTATTTCCGTCAATACATATTTTATATCCTTATCTCTGCAACTTTTGAATTTTTGGTCCTTAAAACTAATGTCACCTCTGACAGGGACTGATCTCTTACCGAAAATACAAACTGGGGACTGATTGCAAATTTCCCCTAAAAAGATCAACTAAACACCAATCAATTTTAAATTAAGTAGCAACAAAATATTTTTAATGGAGATTTGACATGGAGATGAAAGTCTATAATATCCTCTCACAGTTACCGTTTGGGTAATTCTATTGCACCCATCTTTTTTCTATTTGTACCCCCTTATTAATAGGTAGTTATTTACCAAGTACATACCCCATATAAAAAGGAAAAAAGGAGTTAATGTTAATAATTTAAGTAATTATATAAAAAGAGAAATAACATTAAAATAACCGAATGAAGTTGACTCCTAATCAAATTTAAATTCTTTAATAAAATTTATTTTGTTATTAATTTGATTAAAATTAAAATTGGATCTCAAAAATATAAAAACCTATATAATTCATTTATATATTAATTTTTTAAATAAAATATTTTATGATATTTGGCGGGCCTGCTGCGGGTGCTGCCCTCTGGCGGGCCTGAGAAATGGCAGTCTGCCCCGCCCTACTGGCGGGTAGTGGGCCTAGTGGGCCCGACCCATCCTAAAAAATAAAGATGAAATAAATTATATAAAAAAACATTAAAATAAAGTAATGAAGCTGAATTACTCCTAATTAATTTATATTCTTTAATAAAAACTGTTTATGTTATTAAATTTGATTAAATGAAAACTTAGATCTCAACAAATATAAAAAACCTATATAATTATTTTATATATTCATTTTTTAAAAAAATATTTTTGATATTTGGCGGGCCTGCCGCCCGCACGAACTTACCCGCATAGGCCCGCCCTTTGGCGGGCTTGAGAAATGAAAGTCCACCCCGTCACTTTGGCGGGCCCTCGGCCCGCGGGCCGAGAGCATTTTTGCTAGTTCTAAATGTGTCATTGGTTAAATGACTTAATTAATAATTTTTGAATAGTCCATGTAATTAATATTATTGATTTGATGGAAAATAAGTTAATATTTGTTGAATCATGTGATTATTCTCCTAGAAAACTTTCCGGTGCGAAATGAAATTCATAGGATATATATAAGAAATTCAAAGGAAAAAAAGAACTACGCCCGGCTCGCTCAACAATGTCACTGTGCAGCGAAAATTATTATTACAAAATTGTTTGGGGTGTAAAGAGTAGACTTGCCCAAATTCGACCGTAACCGGCGGTTGAAACCGTAACCGGCACAAACCGTAACCGGCAACCGTAAATGGCCGGTTACGGGGCGGTTGATTCGTTCGATCAACCGCAAACCGCCGGTCGAAAACCGCCGGTTACACGGTTAACCGGCGGTTGGTGTCTAAAAAAAAATTCAAATTTTGAATTTTAGTAATGCCGCCCAATTTATAATTTAAAAAAATATACATATATAATAGCCGTTGTAACCGGCGATTAACCGGCCAACCGCCGGTTAGCCGAGCAAACCGCTGGTTACAACGGCTCCACAAACCCTAATTCTATAAAAACCCCCACCCAAACCCTAAAATTCTATCTCTCATTCTCTCTCTACCTCCCTAACTCTCTCATCTCTCAAGCTCTCTCTCTCCCTCTAAAGTTCTCTCTCTCCACGCCCCACCACGCGCCGCCACCACCTCCGGCCACCTACCTCCACGCGCCGCCGCCACACCACGTCACCTCCCACCACGCGCCACCACCGCCCGGCTCCTCCCACCGCCGCGCCACCTCCCACCACGCGCCCCACCACCGCCGCGCCACCTCTGACCCCGCGCCGCCCGCCTCCTTCCACCACCACGCCGCGCCACCAGCCCGCCACCTCCCACCACGCGCCACCACGCGCCCGCCACCTCCCACCGCCCCGCCACCTCCCACCGCCGCCGCTGGCCGCCGCGCCACCAGCCCGCCACCTCCCACCACGCGCCACCACCGCCCGCCGCCCCCGCCACCTCCCACCGTCGCCAGTCGCCTCCCACCGCTGCCGCCGGCCGCCGCGCCACCTCCCATCGCCGAGCCCCCACCGCCGCGTTGCCGCCGAGCCACCACGACGCGCCACCACCGCCGTGTCGCTGCCCGCGCCGTGCCGCCTCGCCCCTTCGGTATCGTTTTTTTGCCGTTTCATTCTTTATCTAACCATATTTTTTTGTACCCGTGTGTGTGTTTTTAGATGGATCGTGTCACGGCCGTCGTGGTTCTCGTGCGTCGTGGTTCTCGTGCGTCGAGGGCCAGCAAAGGGAAGCAAGTTGTTGGTAGTTCGTCTCAAGATGACTACCAACAGTACGATCCGAACGAGTTGTTGGATCTCGCCGGCGTGCTTGGCGACGACCTCAACGAGGACGCGTACGCCCCGGATTCGAGCAGTCGCCCCCGGGTTTGAGCCGTCGCCGGGAGCAAGCTCGCATGCCGCGCAACGGACGGAGGCGGAGGAGGCGGCCGAAGCGCCTACGCAAACCGCCGCCGTCCGGCGGCTACAGTCGGACATCTTCGCGGTACACTTCAAGAAGGTACCCACTAGTATAGTCAACCAATTTAGAGCTATTGTAACTACTGTCCCAAGGAATATAATTTTAGAAAGGTAGGCGGATATGGGTCAATGAATTCCCATCTCCGTTCGAAACACCCGACTAAGTTAGGTATAACACAAAACTAACAGCTAATGTTCGGAGGCACGGATTCGTCCGCGTTGGGACCCGCCGGCGGGAGCGGAAGCGCAACGTCGTTGTTTCATTACAACGAGGACGTTGCGCGACGGGAGCTTGCAAAGTTCGTAGGCGCGAAGCATCTACCCTTTCGATTTGCCGATGATCCGATCTACGAGCATTGGATCAAAACCGCATACAACCCTCAGGGGAAGAAGATTTTGAGGAGCACCTTGACGCGGGATACTAGGAAGACAGTAATCACGCTTAAGCGCGACTTAGTAGCCATATTAGGTAGTTTAGGAACTAACGTGTCGATTTGCTCCGATATATAGAGCGATCATTGGCAACGTTCATCTTACATGGGCGTGACATGCCATTGGGTCGATGATTCGTGGATGATACAAAAGCGCTTGATCGCATATAGGGAGTTCGATGAAGTGCACATGGCGCAAAACATTGCGATCAAGCTTAGGACGATCTTACAGAGTATAGGATAGTCAACAAAGTCTTTTCAGTATCGTTCGACAATGCGAGCGCAAACAACGCGAGCATTGAACGGTTGATCGAGTATTGTCAGCCGTCAGTCGGAGGACGGTTTTTCCACGTGCGTTGTTTTGCCACATACTTAACCTCTGTGTGCAAGACGCGCTAGTTAGTTTAAAGGAGCAGGTGCAGCCTATACGCTACGCAATCTCCTACCTGATGCGGCACCCGTCTTTGTGGAAGAAGTGGAAGCGTTTCTGCGCTAGAGAGGATGTACCAGCCAAGAAGTTTAGTTTAGGACGTACCCACCAGGTGGAATTCCACCTACAAGTTGCTGTACAGTTCGATGGAGTATCGACAGCATCTGTGCGACTTCTTTGCCGAAAACAGAGTGTTGTCGTACATTTTAGTTCCGGAGATGTGGGACCCGTGCAATAGTTTATGTGAGATACTTCAAGTATTTCACGATGCCACCGAGGCGATGTCGGTTCATATTACCCGACTTCCATACTTGCGTTAGATCATTGCGTTAAAGTCGCAATCATACTCGACGGGCTTCGGTTTGATCCAGTAGTCGGCAAGGCCGTTGGGAGCATGACTACCAAGTGGCTCAAATATTTTTTTGAGTTACCGGATATCTTCATTATAGCGAAGATATTGGATCCGAGATGGCGTTTAGATGGTACGGGTAGACTACTAGAATGCTACTATACGAAGGTATCGTCGGGCAGGGTAGTCGATAGCATTTATTGGCAGAGCGTACTCGATCGAGCGCATGGCTTTTTAAAGGATCTCTTTAAAGAGTATAAGCCCGATTTGGCCACGACTCGTCTCGATCGGGATCGGGGCGCGGTCAATCTAGTTCTACTAGTAGTCGATCATCACGATTAGCTGACTACTACGACGTCCTCAACGCAAACAAGCGTCCAAGGTCCTCCCAAACCCCTACATAGAACTCGATAACTTTATGTCGACGACTTTCGAGTTCGAGGACGAAGATGAGTTCAACGTCCTTACATGGTGGTCGAGGGTGTCGCCAACGTATCCAACGTTGGCGAGGATCGCTCGGGAGATCCTTGCCGTCCCGGTCCGACCGTCGCGGTGGAGCATGCTTTTAGCATGGGCGGTTTGACCTTGAGCGAAAAGCGTTCGAACTTGAGTGTCGACAACCGAGTACCAATGTCTTCCGACGATTGGACTCGAGCCGAGTATCGCACCCAAGATTCGCATGCCAGCGACTCGCCCGATGACCTTTTCGAGGACACCACCGGCACGGAGACAAGCGGCGGCAACGGCGGGGACGGCGAGGATTATTAGTGGCATTTGGCGAGGCGTGGACTCCACATCAACAAACAAGTCCGAAAAAAGATAAGTATCCAACTCTTATATTTTTTTGCATACAAATATTTTTTATGTTTATATTGCTAACTAATGAATTGTTATTTTCAGGTACTAATTTATTTGAACAAGCCTAACGACGAAGCCCGAAAAAGATAAGTATCCAACTCTTATATTTTTTTGCGGACAAATATTTATTATGTTTATTGGCTAACTAATGAATTGTTATTTTCAGGTACTAATTTATTTGAACAAGCCTATTACGACGAGTCACGACAAAGCCCGAAAAAAGATAAGTAAATATTTATAGGGTTAATTTTTTTTTTGGTCCCGTATTTTAAGGGGGTTAGCATTCTTAGGACATGTAACTTACGTGTTGGCAGTTTATGCCCAATATCTTTCAAAATTTGGCAATTTATAGACAATTCCTTTGGAAACCCTAATTTTACATCACGTGATCCGCACGTGGGTCGATTTCAACTCGGAATTCTGACCTGGCAACCGATTGCTGACATCACGCGTGGGGTAATTTAACACGTCATTAAAAAATATACGCGTGGCGCCACGTTGGATAAATAAAAATGAAGAAAAATAAAGAAAGAAACAAAAAAAAAAGAATTACGTGAGAAATCATTTCTCTTTCACCACACTTCAAAGAATGAAACCCTCTCATTATTCAATCCCGTTGGAGAAAATTCCCCCAAATCAACACACCCACAAAGTGTTGATTTGAACTCGCCACGTTTTTTGCTGTGAATCTCGCTCGTCATTCCCACGATTTTTTTTTCAATTGCGATTTAGGGCTTGCGAGGGGAGAGTAATAATGTCCTCCATCCAAAGTTGTTTGTACTGCCACTGTAGCAGACCGGCGTGTTTTGAGGACTTCATGGACTGAGAAAAACCCAGGTCGCCGATTCCACTCTTGTCGGGATTACAAGGTGACCTAGGACAAAAATTCGTTTTTTCTTTCAGGTCCTTTTTATTTATTGATGGTGATAGCAAATTTGAATTTTAATTGTCTAAAAGTGTTTGTTCAGAATATGGGACTGTGTTTGTTGCTTTGTTTGCAGAATAATGGGTGTGATTGCATGTAGCACTTGCATGTGTTTGCTTATTTTTGTGTATTGGGCGATTTCTCATGTTTTCACTACTAAGTATGTGATGTATCGTCAACTAGTTGCATTAAGGTACAAGCTGTATCGACTGAATTGTTGTATTTGCTATTGATAAGTTCGGATTTTATATGAGTTTATGTCCCGTAAAAGTGTTTTCGATTGTTACATGTCCCATAAAAGTGTTTTCTATTGTTTAAATCAATTTTCCTATGTTGCAGCCGTGGAGTTCAATACAATTTAAACATGAGTTCAATACGGGCAGCAACATTGGCAATATGGGCATTAGGATCAAGGGGGTCAATAAGCATGCTGTAAACAAGACAAAATCAAGAAAACATTCCAAAATAACACCACATCATAATATCAAAATATTTCATAATTAGACCATAACAGTAAAGTCAATAAGCAACAGAGCATAAACATCAAATATTCCATAATATTCCACAAACATCAAAATATTCCATAATACGGTCTAAAAGACAAAAGCAACAAAAGATTCCCAAAATAACAACAGAGCATAAACATCAAAATATTCCATAATACGGTCTGAACTCACCCTTGTTGCTGAAAGTCATCCCCAACTCGAATTGTGGATCATAAACCGTACAAGGATTGAACACCGGGACATTAGACTCATCCTCGTCATCAGCAGACAACTTGTGATCATGCAATTCACAATCACTTGCCATCAGATCATCCTCTGTTTCACTCCCACCGACATCATCCTCCGCAACATCTTCATTGATTCACTTCCCCTTTCATCATCCTCTGTTTCATCATAATTTTCCTCCAAAAATGTCTCATCCTCTTCTTCATCGTCACTAACCAAATCATCAGCAGGCAGCTCCACCCCAATCCTCTCAGCTTGTTCTTCACCGAGGTTGTTATCAACTTCATCTCCAACCCTACCACTAAGCCCATCACCCAACACCTCAACATACAAATGAACCTCTCTTGACGCATATGATCTCTCAATGAGTTCTTCATCTGACTATTCTCAACAATCAACTGAAATCCCATCTCTCTATTATAGTACCTTTTCGGCCCCAATATTCCTGATTCATCGGCCAATTTACCCACATTGTTTAAGGTTAACAACTGACCGTTAACGTAATCCCATATGCTAACAGTTCCACGAAGTAACCTATCTCAGGTACGTGCTGAAATTTTCCACCCGAATGAAATGTCACTGTGATACTATGTGTCTCAGGATCTGCAAACAAACCAACGAAAAATTAGAAGTCTAAACACAAATTTTTGCTGACAGAAGCTTCAAAATATGCAAATTATAAACTTCAAACTTACGATATAATGGCGGAGGCATGTTGAGGTGTCTCTCAGTTCGCCTTTTACAAGTCGCCCATGGAATCGCCATCTCACCAGCTGCAGATGGGCTCAGATCTGTTTTGCTAAGGAAGAGTGATTTTCGATGGATTGTGATTGAAGGAGGGGGGCACCGATTTAGGTCTTCTGCAAAGTGAAAAGGAGAAATCAATTTTTTGGAGCTCACGTAATTCCTTTTCTTTTTGTTTGTTTCTTTATTTTTTTTTCATTTTTTATTTACCCAACATGGCATTGCTTATTTATCCAACGTGGCACCACGCGTATATTTTTTAATGACGTGTTAAGCGTGATGTCAGCTATCCCGTTGCCACATCAGAATTCCGATTTAAATTCAACCCACGTGCGGGTCACATGATATTAAAATTAGGGTTTCCGACGGGATTGTCTATAATTGCCAAATTTTGAAAGATATTGGGCATAAATTGCCAACCCATAAGTTACGTGTCCTAAGAATGCTACGCCACCTAACTTAGGGGACAAAAAAAAAAAAAATTAACCCATATTTATATAATTACTTCTTGTTCTTTTTTAAAATTAAACTTATAATGTAAATCATGTTTATGCATTTTTTTTATAGGGAACATGATTACGAAGAAGAGGGGTTTCGGTAAGTGCAAGTAAGTTAGCAACGTGTGATCTCCGGATGCTTTGACGGATCATAATTGATAGTTGATTCGTTAAAGCTCCTGAGATCATACGCTGCTTCTCGCCTACACTTGCGGAAGCCCGACGAAAAGTCGAAGAATTGTGGCTTCGCCCGTGATGGGCTTCAACAGGTGCAGGCGTCGGGCCGGGCACGTTAGGTAACTGTAACTTTCGCTTAGGACTTGGGAGTTCGGCACCTGCACCTGTTGAAGCCTTTCTCGGACGAAGTCCCGAAAGAAGACTGATTTAATTTACATTTATGTATTGTATTGTAATTGATTAATTAAAATTTTGTAATACAATACAAGTTCTTTGTAAAATGTAAAATGTAATTATTTTTAATTGTCTTGCAAATTATATAGTAGATTCGATACATAATTCGATTTGACCAAATAATATATCAAACTTTACACAAACACTAAGAATTAAAATATCTTAAAAAAAAAATTACCGGCGGTTGTTAACCGGTGTTAGTCAACCGGCGGTTGGTCTAACCGTCAACCGGGGGCGGCTAACGGCAAACCGCCCCCGGCCGGTTAGACGGCAGTTAGTCCGATGGACTAACCGCCAACCGCCGGTTACCAATCGCCGGTTACGGTTAACCGGCGGTTGGGCAAGTCTAGTAAAGAGTGGTATATGGTGTGCAGGGGGTGTGAATAGTAGGACCCTTACCGTTTGTAGAATAATAAATAAGCTGAAAAAATAAGATTCTTTTTGACGCTATAAATTGAAGAAATATCACACGAGTCTATTAAGAGAGACCTCTCTTAGCTTAGCTCCTAATCTAACGAACCCTAGTAATGGCCGTCTCCAGCTTTGCAAGGACTTTTCCGTCCTTTGAGTGCCGCTCAGATTCCGAGTTTTCTCGGCCGGAGATTCCCTTCTCCGCCGAAAATAAACCCCGAGTCTCGTCGATCCTCCTGCGAGGTTCGTCGTCCGGGCATGGATTGTCGTCTCTCATTTTAAGGTTTCCTCCTAATTTCGTGCGCCAGCTTAGCACCAAGGCTCGTCGTAACTGCAGCAACATCGGCGTTGCTCAAATCGTCGCGGCGTCGTGGTCGGACAAGAATCCGGCGGCTTCTTCAACGCCTCCGGCGGCTAACGCTGTCGACGCGGCGGCAATAACGCCGTTTAGGTCGAGATAGAGGCCTCCGGCGTGATTTATGTTGCGAGGGCGAGGATGTACAGATTGAAAGCTCGCCGGCGTTCAAATACGCTCCTTTTTTGAATTCCGATGGCAGCATCGCTATTCATGCTGGTACTTCTTTTGCACGATTGATCTTGATAGCCCTTCCAATATTTATTGTTGCATCGGTCTGCTTGTTGGTTATGCTATGTGTATTTTTTTTGTTTATGCTAAGTGGATTTTTTTTTTCTCTGTGTCGTCGTTTGGTTAGAATAAGCTGAACCAATTGCTGTTGTGGCGTAGTCTATTAATGAACGTATCTGTGTTTGTTTTTCATGTATTGCTGATTATGATTTTGGTAGTTGAACATTATGACCTGTTTAATGTTCTCTAGCAATTTGGTGGGCGTGGCACTTGCCGGAAGGTATGCATATGAATGCTCATTAACTCATTTTGCAGGTGAAAGGTTGGGTCGTGGCATTGCTACTGATGCAATAATTACTCCTGTAGTCAACACATCTGCTTATTTCTTCAAGAAAACTGCTGACCTTATTGATTTTAAGGTATATTTAGTAATATCTTGAAGACTATTGTTTGTATGGTTCGATCTTTATTCTATATTGGACTAATTGATCCAGGTTGTAGGTGCTTGCATCAGGTGTTTTTTTTTTGTCATTCATTTGGTGTGTTTTAACTTTTACATGACAAATTGATGATCAACCTGATCTGTTCGCAGGAGAAAAGAAGTGCAAGTTACGAATACGGGCGCTATGGGAACTACACTACTACTGTTTTAGAGGAGAAGATAAGGTTAAATATTCTTCGGTACTCATCTTTACTTTCTTGAAACTTTTATAACTTGTGAGCTCATTATGTGTGCTGATACTTCACATCCAGTGCACTTGAAGGGGCTGAATCAACTGTTGTAATGGCTTCTGGAATGTGTGCTAGCACTGTCATGTTAATGGCACTCGTCCCTGCCGGGGGCACATAGTCACAACCACTGACTGTTACAGAAGGACTAGGATATTTATTGAGAATTTCCTTCCCAAAATGGGCATATCTGTACGTTCATTCCCTGCAGTTCTACTTCTGTTTCTTCTATTGGTCGGAAAGCATCGAAATCTACGACGAGCATTCTATATCAAGTCATTTTGATTGTGTTTCCTGTCGTTTTATCTATTCCTGAAACAAATTTATGTGGGATGATGACAAAAAGGGCACAAAACTTGAGGAAAACAAATATTGTTTCATTCAGATTTTCACTTTCGAAATCTTTATCTGTGATGGCAATACTGCAGGCTACTGTTATTTATCCTGCTGACGTGGATGGTCTGGAGTCTGCTTTAGAGAACCACAACGTAAGTAAACCTTGTAGAAATTCTCCTTGTGCTTTTCATTTGCCATTGTTTGTTCCTTTGGCTAAAACATCTGATAAAAATGGCATAAAAATGTTCCCTGCAGGTCACTCTTTTTTTCACAGAATCTCCCACAAATCCCTTCCTGAGATGTGTTGACATTGAACTGCTTTCTAAGCTTTGCCATGCCAAAGGAGCCTTAGTGTGCATTGATGGGACTTTTGCAACCCCACTTAACCAGAAAGCCCTGGCTCATGGAGCTGATATCATTATACATTCTGGTACCAAATACATTGCAGGCCACAATGATGTATGTTATGAACCTTTAATCAATTTTGGCTGTAAAACTGTTCATGACCCATCTTCGCATTAAAATGGACTCATTCTTGCATACAGGTTCTTTCGGGAACAGTAAGTGGCCTGAGAAGTTGGTGTCAGCCGTTCGTAACTTGCATCATATTCTGGGCGGTACTCTAAATCCTGTGAGTTATCCGTAGAAAGATTTACCCCATGGGATGATGCTCTTTGAGATTGAATCCCTGGCTTGGTTTTATAACGCCATGGCTTTGTTTTTCTTCCCGTTGCTAGTCCTAAATATGTGATTTTTAAACCATGTCTGATCAGAATGCTGCATATCTGATCATAAGAGGCATGAAGACGCTGCATCTACATGTACAGCAACAAAACACTACTGCTCAAAGGATGGCCGAAGTTTTAGAGGCACATCCAAAGGTACATGCATACATACATGCATACTCAATTGGGTCATGGTCATATCCATAGTTACCTGGAACGCGGTACGATCCGGGTCGCGGTACGGGTACGGGTACGGGGAACGGCACTTTGCATTAATTCATTGTCATACATAGCAAAAACATAACATGAAAATGCAAATTTAAACTAGAAGTTTACTCAACGTTGGCTCCGTCATACGAGTCATTGTTGTCTTCCTCCAAAGAGCTCCATTTCATATCTTCCAGCCGTATCACAGAATCTTCTATATTCGTATTGTCGGGATCAATATCCCACTTAAATGGGCCATCTTTGTAGCTCTCACAAAAACATGATTGTAGGTGAATATTGGAGTGGATGAATACTAACTTGTCGGCTCTCGTAGAATTGAGTCGGTTTCTCTTCACATTATGAATATAAGAATAGGTACTCCAATTTCTTTCCGCCGACGAGCTACTAATTGGTTGGGATAAAACCTTTTTTGCCACCTCAGCTAGCTCTGGAGTTTCGAGCCATATGTCGACCACCAATCAATCGTATCCATGGACGAAGCATCCGTTTGAGCTGATGCCATTGCATATATACCTTTTTTCATATGGAATCGTGCAAATTGTTCGCGTAGCAATCTCATTTCATCCTCATTTTCTGCAACTTTTTCAAAGGCTTTTATCACACCCATAATTACCTCTTTATCTTGATTTGGAGCACTCCTTGTCGTCCCTCCCGGGGCTGGTGTTGTAAGATAATGAAGATTATAGAACCGTGGAGTTAGTGCAAAACCGAGGCAGTGCATGGGGATATTCATCTTCTCCCACCTTCGTACTATAATTTGTTCCATAGAAGGATAATCATAGTCGTACTTGTTGGTCGCCATAATATCTTTAATCTGCCCGAGCATGTTATCCATCTTTCATAAATTTCACCCATTTTGGCTCCTTCACCGTCGGCAAATTTGATTAGTAAGTAGATTGGTTTGGTGATCTTGACGGCATTCTCAACTTCCTCCCAAAAGTCTTCACTGCCTATTGTTTCCGTCACTAACTCACCCATCTTTCTCGTATTTCGTCCCCGTGTTTCAGCCATTCTTTCCAGATCGAAGAACAACAACTGTGGCTAGACTCTCTCTACAATCGAGCAAACGCTTCAACAGAATATAGTGAGATGCAAATCTGGTTTTAGCTACTTTTAATAGCTCCAGCTTTGAGTGAGTTCTGAAAATTGATAAAGCATGAGTGTGGTTCAAGATGTACTTGACAATATTCTTACCCCTTCTGTATATGCATCGCAGCCACTCGAATTCTTGCGCAAAGTCTTTGAAGATTAAGTTTAAAGTATGAACAACACAAGGAGACCAAAATATGTGTTGTGTACCTTCTCTATTTCCCTCCCGGCAGCTTTGCAGTTTGCAGCGTTATCAGTCACTACTTGAAGAACATTTGAGGGACCAACATCTTCTATGGCCTTCAACAAAAATTCAGCAATAGCAGCCCCTGTTTTTCAACTCCGGAGAAATCTTCAGCATACAAAAACATAGCTCCTCGGCTGTTCGCAGCAATTACATTTATTAACGGATCACGTTTGACATTCGTCCACCCGTCAGATACTATTGATACCCCAGTGTACCACGTGTCTTTGATCGGTGTAGGTCCTTCTCAATGCTCCTTTTACACTCATCAAGCAGTGTAGTTCTTGCCTTCTCAAATGATGGAGCTTTATAACCTTTTGGCCCTCTATTGATTGCTGTCACCATTTCAATAAAGTGTGGATTTCTCAAAACGTTGAATGGAATTCCATTAGCTGTTAGCCCTCTCATTACCTTCAGTCAACGTCATTCCTTTCCATTATACCCATGGCTTCTTGGATTGGTTTCGACGGAATCTGTTTCTTGGAGATGGTGGAATTCTTCAAAGAACAAGAAACACCTGCTTTTTCCGCTTCCTGAACTTTTCTCCTTATTCGTAACATCTCTTCGCGATCTTGTAACAACGTTGGACAACGTTGAATCTGAGATTTTTTGCCCGGTTCTGGTCCGAAGAAATGGAGGTGCATTCGAGTGTATGAACTCGTAAATACTTTCATGCAGTGCTTGCACGTCCAACATTTGCACACCCGGATTTTTCCCGTCCGCTGCTCCGGTTACGATAACCTCGTCCAATAATGGCTTTCGTTTGTTCTGGACCAGGGCATTTATCTGGTGGAGTTGGTTTCTGGGTTGGCTGTGAGGAAACAAGAACAACGTCATCTTCGGTGGCATTTGAAGTGTATTCGCTGGTGTTATTTTCAGCATATCGACCATCGAGTTTTCTTTGCCAAAAACCATCTTAGTTTATATTATCTTTTGCTAGAATATCTAAGTAGCTATCAGTGGATGTATATAAAGACAAGTACCAACGGCCACATAACTTTAAGCGTGGGTTCTACATGATGATACACATTTTAATTATGCTCATATTTCAAGAAGACTCTTTGTTCTACATCGGCCACCTAACTCTTTGTGGCAAGTTCATTTATTCATATAATAAAATAATAATATATTAGGACTTTTCACATTCACAACTATTGATCCAATAATTAAGTTCAACAAATGTCATGAACTGGATCCCCGTACCATGCTGTTTTGGATCACCGTACCACACCGATTTGGATCGTTTTTGACCCACGACTGGAACGTGCGATCCGGATCGTAGATCGGTGGGGGGTGTGTAGCGAACTAGGTAACTATGGTCATATCTCTTCCTTCTCATTTTCTCTCTCCTTAATAATTTATTTGATATATGATCTAATAATCGACGGGTTTGACTTAAACTTGCAGATTACGCGCGTTTACTATCCAGGCCTCAAAAGCCACCCTGAACACCACCTTGCAAAGAGGCAGATGAGTGGCTTTGGTGGAGTTGTTAGCTTTGAGGTTAGTATACTCCGTGTCTGCACTTTCGATTGTTTACCTGTTTCATTCTTTCTTTTCATCAGCTAATCAACAACATTGGTGTAGGTCGACGGAGACCTATATGCCACTGCAAAGTTCGTCGACTCGCTCAAAATACCATATATAGCCCTTCATTCGGTGGCTGTGAAAGCATTGTTGATCAGCCAGCTATAATGTCTTATTGGTGGGTCTCAAATTATCGAATAACTCGTTATTAGTGGTAATAATTACAACTTTGAGTTGATTATGGTTATTTTATCAAGCAGGGATCTGCCGCAGGCAGAGAGAGCCAAGTATGGTATAATGGACAACTTGGTTCGTTTTAGTTTTGGAATTGAGGACTTTGAAGACTTGAAAGCTGACATTCTTCAGGCTCTTGAGGCAATATAGAAACAAAGTGAGGTGATTTGTTTCATTTTGTTGCATCTCTTTGATTATTACCAGATTGTATTGGACGCTTTAACCTCTATCGAGGTTTTTGTTCCATTAGCTTTAAATTATTTTGTCTGGTTTGAATATCGTCTGTCACTTGTGTATATTTTAAGAGTATGGTGGGAAAGAGATTATACTTGGAATATGCTCTTTTTGTAACAAAGAAACTTGGCCAATAATGCTTATTAAATCTGTCAGCTATCACGATTCTTTTTTTTTTTTTTCTCCAAATAAAAATCCATTTGTCTACTTCAATTTCTTATAAAAATTGTACACCAAATTTGAATTTATCATATAGATATATTTTAAATAAAGAGCAAAAAGCTTTCTATATATATTTTCACTCTCTGTGATCAAAGCAGATTCCTTTCAATTGCTCTTTTGTTGCTTTAACTTCCATTCATCTCATTTTGTAGGAAGTAAAATTCATCTAGTCAATATTCTGGAATCAACATCTTTGCCTGAAGTTCTCTCTCTTTTGCTCCAAACAATACTTGAATTTATAAAGGAAGATACAAAGCTAATTAGTCTGCTCGGCAAGAGCCTCTAAATACAACGAACATCGAATATCGACGAGTTCTCTTTCAAAAGAGAAACCATCCACAACAAAAGAAAAGGGAACAAAAATAAAAAAGAAAACAAGTATTTAAGCATGTAACCAAAAAAAATATAGAACCTATTATAAATCGAGTCTAAAACTCCACGACTATGATGATCCCTATGATGACCCCGATTCATAGTATTGTTTACTTAACTTTTTTGTCTTCAACTTCAAAATCTCGTATTTTGCGGAAAGAACACTCTCATAAAGAGAAAGTTAACTCTTACAAGAGAAGACTCTCTCGTAGAGAGAAACGACAAGAAAAATAGGAGAGAGAAAAACTACAAAAATTGAAGAAAACAAAGGGAACTAACCAACCTCCGTTAACAGAGGAAGGGGAGTAGGGATGGAGAAAACCTATAGAGAAGGAGGAGATGGGTATTAGAGAGGGGAGTCTGCGTTAAATTTTGCATAAAGTTGTATTACAAAACATAATAATGGATTTTTTTCTATTAGGAGGTATTCTCAGACAATGCCCATGTGTAAGTCTCACAATCAGACTAAATTAAGTTTGAAGCATCTAAACCTTATTGTCGGCTATGGAATGGTCCTGAATTCAAGCAAGACTAACTTTGTAGCCTCTACGTCTCGTCCCAAGTCCACATATTATGATAATGAAGGAGTTTAAGTAGGTTCAAACTCATGATCTCCATTTGGAGTAACATGACCCAACCAAATTGAGCAAAGGATTGTTAGTTGTTCGGGTTGCAAAAAAGATATTCACGTGAATTAATAACTCTGTAATGCAATGGAGGTGTACAGTTAGCTACGTATGAACCAACAAAAAAGTCTTAGGATAATTTGGAAAAGTTATATATGCAGTCAAACATTGCCAAAGCAATATTACTTGGAGATAGACATTTTGATCTCTTCATTGAAACAACACGAGTGTTCAAGAATGTTATGCAAAATTTGTGATCAATTAGTAATTACAGAATTGATGGAATTACGAGCGTTTGCACCGTATATCTCTCCTAGGGAAGAACAACGTCTTGTTATTTGTTGATGGCTCTTCGTAGCGATTCGAATGACTTTGAAGAACACTCTTGCATCAGAATCCTCGACCTACAGTCGCTTCGGTGGTCAACTAGTTACTTGATTAGGAGACTCGTTTCAAGTCTCAACTCTCAAACAAAAAAGTAAAATAAAATGAATTCTCCCCAACCTAGGGCCATTTGTTTGTAGTTCCTCTTGATGCTGTATCACCAAGTAATGGTTTGCATCCTCCTTCCTCTTCAAGCAGTATATCTTCAGTTATATTGATTCTTGACTTTAGAGCCTCGTATCACGTATTGTCTACTTTACTATACTTTTACATCGTTACGTCCTACCTATCCAGTCTATAAGCATGATGGCCACAAAAAACAAATAAAAAAATTAAAAAAATAAAATAACTTATCACAACCAGTTGGTACACCAACCTTGAACTTGACATGGTTGTGCACAACTCTCAATGTCTAACATTATCCAGTAATGCATTTGTCAAAATGTGATTGGTTTGTACGATCTTTTGAGATTTTTATGATATTTTCAATTATCTCTTAATTTTTTTTTATTTTCACCAAAATCCATTATATTTTTTTCTCTATAAATAGCGACTAATATTGATACATTTTGATTCACCATTCAAATCATCTATTTCCCTATAATATCTCATAATTTATTTAAAAATTTTGTTTTTCTTTTCTTGTAATTTTATTTTTGTAATTGAGATTCTAGCTTATTTGTGAGTGTATCATATTTTCTTAATAATTAAGAGCTTTTAATAGAATTTAATATTTTGCACACATTTTCAATAATAATAAAAATTAATTGTAAAATACAAATATATTTATTAAATAAGAAAATAAATAAATATTATGAGTTTTGAGTTGTTGATCAAGTATGAAAACTATTAAGGTTGAGTTGAGGTATTGGTTGTGTATGTTGATGAAAGAAAAATTAATATTTTATTCTCATGATCGGTTGTGGAGGGTGTTGATAATCATAGTCTTAACAAGGGTCTGTCTGAACATCTCATTTATTTCTTTTTGATGCTTGTTATGTTCCTAACTTTACCTTAAATCACGCATCTGTTGGTAAACTTTGTGGCAGTGGCCTTTGTAACGGTCAACACTTGTAAGTCCATCTGCAAGAAAACTCTATGGAAATGTGGTGGTTTAATCGTATGTTAAGTGCAAAATTGAGTAGGAGAGGTTTCATCCTTCATAGGATCCGAAGTATCGGGATCAATCAAAGTTTCTATTCTTTCTTGAGTTCAACTCTGGAAGAAGCACTTCATGAGGCCTCCCAGTCTTTCAATTTTATTTTCTTCCTTTCAAGAGTATCTAATTGCAATGTGATAAGATCTAGATCATCGACTACTCATTCTTTCATGAATACACCAAGCACATGGAAACTGATTGTCATTTCACTCGACACCACTTTCAGTACAGCACTATCATGCTGTCATATATATCCCTTCTTAAGTGGTCCGATACGGGTGCCGACTAAGTTTAAAAGTAAACACGGAAATGCTGACCCTAATTTTGAAACAACACTTGGGATCGGAACGTTTTAGCACAACGCAATAATTAAAATCAGAAAATCTAAGACTTCAAGAGAGTCATCTAAGGCTTCCTCTTCTGCTCCCCCTGCAGTATTGCACCACCTTCCCCCCTTTTGGAAGAAAGTAAACCCCGAAGAATAATACTTGAACCTGGAGATTCTTCGGACAATTGTATTTGACATATGCTATGTTGATCCAAATACTGGATCAACATTTACAGACACTGACACAGACCTATAGATAAGGCTTGAGAACCTTTCAAAATCTAAGGCTTTACTAAAAATATCAGCTAACTGATTTTTTATATCTATATGCTCTATTCTAATCAACTCTTTTTGTACCATATCTCCCAGTAAATGATGTCTTATATCTTTATGCCTGGTCCTAGAATGTTGAATAGGATTTTTCAAAATATTATGGCAATTAGATTATCACAATACATAAGAACATAATCACTCTCTAAGCCATAATCACCTAAGATGCTATTCAACCAAATAAGCTGAGTACAACAACTATCCGCGGCCACATATTCAGAGTCGGCCGTAGAAGAGAAACACAACTTTGTTTCTTACTATACCAAGACACTAGATTGTTCCCTAAGAAGAAACAGCCACCACTCGTGCTATTGCGATCATCTTCGTCAGCTGCCCAATCAACATCACTGAACCCAACCAGATTAGTGTTAGTATCTTTTGAAAACCATAAACCGAGACTACATGAACAACTACTATACTTCAAAATTCTTTTGATAGAATTTAAATGAGAAACATTTGGCTCAACTTGATATCTCGTACATACACAAACACTATACATAATGTCTGGTCTACTCTCAGAAGGATATAATAAGCTACCTATCATGGAACAATATAATATTAAATCAACGTTTTCTCAAACATTATTTCTACTTACATTCGGTGAAGATCCCATAGGAGTTTTCATTACCTGGCGTTGTCTAACCCAAATTTCTTCACAGTATTCTTTGCATACTTTTCCTGGGACATAAAGATGTCTTTGCTTTGCTTAACCTGTAGGCCTAAGAAAAACGTTAGCCGATACTCATCTCAAAAG
This sequence comes from Craterostigma plantagineum, assembly GCA_027422505.1. Taxonomy (NCBI): domain Eukaryota; kingdom Viridiplantae; phylum Streptophyta; class Magnoliopsida; order Lamiales; family Linderniaceae; genus Craterostigma; species Craterostigma plantagineum. The sequence goes on from JAPQWV010002139.1 coordinate 37,194, forward strand.
TGGAATTCATAGCTTGGATAAACTGGCCAGACATAGACCGAGAAGTAGATCCAAAATTAATATCATCAACATAGATCAGAGAGGTTAAAATATTGTTACCAACTCTTTTCACAAAAAGTGTTCTATCGGCTTCACCTCGGACAAATCCAAAGTCTAATAAAATGAAGTAAGTCTAGCATACCATGCACGAGGAGCTTGCTTAAGACCATAAAGAGTCTTTTGCAATATAAACACATTAACAGAATGGTGTCGATCTTCAAAACCCTTAGGCTGCTCAACATAAATATCATTATCAACATAGCCATATAAAAATGCACCCTTTACATCCATATGATGTAAGGTAATGTTGAGCGAATATGCAATAGCAAGTCGTAGCCTAATAGATCCTAACCTAGCTACGGGGGCAAAGGTCTCATCAAAATCTATCCCTCGACTTGGGTATAACCTTGGACAAATAAAGCTTTATTTCTAATAACTCTACCATGCTCATCAGATTTGTTTTTAAAATCCACTTTGTACCAATCACATTCACATTGCTAGGTCGTGGAACCAAAGTCCAAACCTGATTTTTCTCAATTTGCAAAAGCTCCTCTTGCATAGCATTGACCCAAAAACTATCATTGAGAGCTTCAAGAACATTTTTTGGTTCGACCTCATAGACAAAGCAATTAAACGTTACCTCACTGTACACGGAAGTCATGCATACATTTTGTACCATTGATTTGTAGTCCTTCTGTGGCTTGTCTCTTGTCTTGCGCCCTTCATCTAATCTTCCAATGATCTGATCAGTGGGGTGTGCTTTCTGTATTCTCGGAGGACGATCCCTTTGTACAATAATGGTTTCATCTTCTATATTCTGTTCAGGTGGAGATGTTGAGTCAGATGTTGCCTCCATATTAGATGCTTCAGCATCCTCAGCTTAACCAATCGTGGGCATCACATCTGCAATACCAACTCGAGGAGTATTTCTGCTAAGATTAGATGAATCATCAAACACAATATTCATGGATTCCTGAATAGTTTTCAATCTCAAATAAACACGATATGCTCGACTATTAGTAAAATATCCTAAAGAAAATGCATTTATCACTTTTCGAATCAAATTTTGTCTAGTATTCACGATCATTCAACATATAGCATGTACAACCAAACACATGAAAGTGCTTAACATTAGGCTTTTTACCCTTTAAAAGCTCATAGGAAGTTTTCTTTGTACCATATCGAAAGTAAACTCTATCTGAAATATGACATGCCGTGTTCAAAGCTTCCGCCCAGAATCTCTTAGAGAGACTCTTAGAATGGAGCATAAGACGAGCCATTTCTTGAAATTCTTCCTTTCACCACCCCGTTTTGTTGGGGTGTTTTAGGAGACGAAAACTCATGGATAATACTTTTTTTTTATCACAGAACTCTTTACAAGACTGATTTTCAAACTCTCTGCCATGATCAGTTCTAATACGAAAGATGGGAGCACAAAAATTATTTTTGACCGCACAAAAGGTTTTAAGAAAATAAAAAATATTCAGATTTTTCTTTAAGAAAAAATATTCATGAAAACCTAGAGAAATCATCAACCAGGATGAAAACATATTTTCTACCACCTAAACTTTCCACCTTCGTAGGACCTATAAGATCCATATAAATGAGCTGAAAACAATGAGCAGTCCTAAAATGTTGAGCAACATGTTGATCAACATTATGGCTGGCATGTGTTTGCTTGCCTTTCAAACACTATTTACATACAACCTTACCAAACACCTTTAGATTGGGAATCCCTCGCATAGCCTCATGCCGAATCAGTTGCTCCAACGTTCTGTACTTGCATGGCCCATGCCATAGAACTTCATCTTCGGCCTTCGAAAGTTGACGTACATTTTTATTCTCGGACTTATCACCAACTTGATAACAATTGTCACTTGATCTTACCTGCCATAACACAAAAATTTTTGTCGTTAAAAACCTCGCAACTTTCTTTATAAATCTTACCTCGAGATCGTCGTCACAAAGTTGACTTATGCTAAACAAATTAGCAACAAGTCATTCCATACGAATCACATTTCTCAAGGTATGCCACATCTGAGAATTCTACCTTTTTCTCCACCGCCGAAGGTAACTGAACCACTACTTAAGGCACAATTCTGTAAGGTAGTCTTGGTACCAGTCATATGGCGTGAGCAACCACTATCAAAATACCAAGACCCTGAAATTTTAGCCTTCAACGATGTATAAACAACAATACAATGGAGCAAAGACTTTTTTACTCAAATTCTTTGGAGCAGAAATGGATTTATAGAGAGAATTTGCACCAAAGTTGTCTAAGGCCTGTCCAGACATTCTCATCAACATTGATTTCTCAGTGTTGGATCGAATGTTGGTAATTTTCAGCCAATAAATTTTTTTGGGTAATTTCATCTTTCAATTTCTAGCAGAAAGGTTTGATGAGTCCGCTTAAAACAGTAATGACATTCGAATTTCTTTTTCTTTACTTACCTGCTTAATGCTTAGATTTTTACATCAAAAACATGCTTAGGTTTTAGAAAAACAGGAGTAGGTTTTTCATCAAATACATGTTATGATTTGTATCATATATGTTTATCAGAAATACCTAAAGAGAATACCTCGTCAAGGATAGAATTTTCTTTATTCATTCTTGAGAAGGTATCTTCAGCTTTGTTGACTTGCTTTGGAGGCTGTCTATTTCCATATCCTTTTGTCAACAAGGCTTCCATCTTGCTTATTCCATCAAGCAGACTTCCGATTACCTTTTCATTATTCTGATTTTCCTCCGTCAAGCCTGGATGGTTTCCTTCAGTTTACATTCGCCTTCTGTTGTTTTGAGTGTTCAATAGAAAGAAGTGGTATTTATCGTCATGTTTATCCTGGTCTTTGTCAATCACATTGACTCATTTCCTATATCATCAGAACTCAAATACCCATCAAAACAATTCGAATCATCCGAATAAAAATTACATATTTTTCAGATGTTGAGTCCAATGTTGGATAAACATTTGTACCACAGTGAATCCATGATGTTCTTTCTTCATTGTTAGAGAAGACGTTGGTCAACTCGGCAACCTTCTTTGTATCTTTAGCTGGTACATCTTCTTCATCATCACCAATATCCTTTTCCATATCGACGAAGAGTGTTGGCACATTCATTTTCATAATGTCCCCAATCTTTGCACGCATGACACTGAACTGATTCCCTTTCGAGCTTTTCGACATTCGCTTTGTCAGTAGTATTTCTTTGGAGGACAGGAGGCACAGATGAAGATTCTTGAGGAATTTTTTGAATGTTGGACCAACATTTGACTCCTTGTTTTCATGAACTTCTTAAGGCTTCTAACCAGTATAGCCATATCTTCATCATCGTCAAAATCAACCAGATTGAGCACCTGACGGTTGAGTGACCAGAGCAAGACTCTTACCCCTTGATGTTTTCTTTTGAACTTCGAGATTTATCTCTTAGTTCTTCAAAATATTCATCATGGTGTTGAAGGCAATTGTGCTAGATTGTGAGCTTCTTCGATCGCTGCAACCTTCACATTAAACTTTTCGGTTAGTGAACGAATGGCCTTAGAATTTTGTCTGAAATTGGTTCACCTAAGCTATGACACTTGCTAGAAATATTAAAAAAAATTCGAAAATAGGTAGTAATATCCTCATCATCCCTCATTCGAAGATTTTCTAACTGACTATGAAGAAGTCTCAATTTCGTATCTCTCACACTAGCATCACCCTCACAATACCTTTTAAGCATATCCCAAGCGAGTTCGCATTGGTACAATTTTGAATGATTTTAAACATAAACAATCGACTCACGGAAAAATAGCATGTAAAGCTTTTTTTATTAAAATCGGCAGCCGATTTTTCAAGCACTGTCCAATTGGCCATAGGCTTGTCAACGACTTCCCCATCTGCAGCAGGAGCAGTTTTATGAGAGGTATAACCATTGAGAACAGCGTCACATGCACGAGAGTCAATAGACTTTATGCATTGGCGCATACGTATTTTCGGTAGGCATAGTTCGATCCGTCTAACATGGGAACCTTACCAAAATAATTAGAGCTTAAAGCATTCATATCAGAAGGATTAAAATCCTTAGTGTATCAAACGGAGGCTCTGATACCACTTTAAAGTGGTTCGAATACGGATGCCGACTAAGTTTAAAAGGAAACATGGAAATCTTGACCCTAATGTTGAAACAACACTCGGGATCAGAAAGTTTTAGCACCACGAAAAAATTAAACTTAGCAGTAAAAAGAAGCAGACACGCTTTTAAAAATACGCAGCAAGTTTTATAACTTGCTACGCGCCTTCAGGGCAAAATTCCATTACTTGAATGGAAACCCGAACTATCAAAGATAGTAAAACTAGCCTAGAAAAGAATCTCACGACTCTCCTAATCTTTACGTTACGTAAATGTAAAGCTCTAGGCAAAAAGACAGTGAAATTCGGTGAGCGCTCTCTCTCTTTTTCTTTCTCGTCCGTGTGTCTCGTTCGTGTTGTCTGTATTTCGTCTTTAAGATCGGCGTCTTCTACTTATAGTTGCTCGGATATCTTCATATCTTCTCGGCTGATCTCAATATCTTTCCATCTTTTCGGTTGATCTCCATATCTTCTTATCTTCTTGGTTGATCTCCATATCTTCTGACCTTCTTGATGATCTATATCTTCTATTTTTGGCAATTATTAAATTCCAATAAAGGTCAAACTGTATTTGGGAATTAAAGACAAAATCAACATTAACACTTTTGAGAAAAACGTGCTGATTCGTTCACAGCCATACTCAATTCAATATCTTTGCTTTTTAGCAAACTCTATGCATTTCTTTTATTCACCTAGGGTTGAGTAGATCTTACATAATATAAATATATGGTAGTCTATCATTTTATGCTTGAGTTAGCCTAGCTTTAAACAATCTCAGCATTGATGACCACAACAAGATTCAACTTAAACAGCAACCGAACAAGAACAGATCACGCACATTCCAAGGATCCAACTACATCGATTTGTATTGGTGAGATAAACAAGATGATATACGAAACTGCCCCCTCACTTGTGCTTTTTTTTTACTCTTTCTAATTTCACCAGCCAACTTTTAACGATTTTTGCAACTGATGGCGTTATCTCATTCTTTACCAGAAAACAATGAATATTGTTCAGTTATGTCTCATCAATCGCTGAAGCTTATCCAATTCACTATTCAAAGGACGTTTCCATGGCCTTTACAGAACATTTAATCAGCACACGTTCTGCTTCGCAGGCATTTCGTCGTTTCTCAAAATCACTTTCTACTTATAGCTTGTTTGTTTATAATAATTCACTTGAGAAGTGCGTTAATCTACACCTATGTAAATTTGTTTAGAGATGTTATAAATAAATTCGTGTTTTAAACCTATTTACAAAACGAATCAACATGTAATAAACCATTTAAAATTTCTAACCGCATGAATCAAACAAGACATTCGTGGAGATATTAGTTAGTCGACAATTTTAGAGAAATTATCCTTCCTGGCACTATTTAATTTAGTCGTGCTCAAGGTTCTCTTATGCTGTGGAAAGGTGAATGGTAATATATATCGTATTATTTTACAATGATGATTAAAAAATACTCTGGAAACTACTTCCAACGTGCAATAATTCCACAAATTTAATTTTGCTAAGGGTTTTTCCACCACTTCACTAATTTAGATTCATTTCCCAAGCCCACCTTTCCCACAAAACTACAATTGAACTGGCATAAAATCACGTTAACGAACATACAAGTTCTACCAATTGCCATTTCTTTTTCTTCTTAACTTTAAGACAGAATTTATTTAGTTTTATAGATAATTACATCCAAGTAAATTGAAATTATCTTAACCCTTTTCTGTTAAGAATTCTCACCGTGCTTGATTCTCTTCCCAGCTCATCCCTTTCAATTTCTCATCTGCATTAAAAAGTTCATGTTGATCGGACAGAAAACAATTAAATCAAGTTTGAAAAACAGCAGCCATTTGACGAGATGACGTGGCTGAAAAGCTCAACGATTTCTACGTCGAAGAAGGAGGAGGATTTCAACATCTGACCACAGTTTCTAGTCCTTTTTTATTTTCGCTTCAATCGTGTTGACATGTTTGATTTACAATTTGATGATTGACACTCTACTAACATGATCGAGTGATGGTTGACCATGACAGAAAATGGTTTCTTAATGCGTTCATCTAGGTAATTATTAACTCCTAGGTTGTGATAACTATGAGTGAATTGAAAGATCAAAGTAGGGTTTTGTCTGAAAAAGATTCCTATTTGATATTCTATATATGCTATATGACTTATGAGGGGTTAGGTTTGGATGAGCAAAGGGCACTAGTTACCTGGAAAATTTGTGTTAACAATGAGAAAATAAAAAAAAAGATTGAATCAAAATCTAATACACCTAGTGAAACGGACGCTGTGTGATTCCTCCTCTCCGACGCAGAAACCGTCGAAATTTTCGCAACCTCGATGAAATGTTTGCATCACCGATATAAAAATTGCATGAAAAACATAGCTTATGAATAAAGGTAAGGCAAGTGAAACATGTCCATAGAGGTAAAGATATAAAAAACTTGGTTTTAATTTATGAAGCTGTTAGCTTGTAAGAGATGATTATGCGATGCAATGTGGATTGGTTAGACAAACAAAACACTTAAGTTTGAGGTATTTATATCAGAAGAGGGAATGGTTCAAAAGAATCATGAAGAAGCATATTCTTGATGTCTCCATAGATGTGTTTTATGGATATGAGTGGAGAGATTTTCGATCTGCAAAAACACACATATATCTTTATGCAAAATGGGCCTCTGATTCCATCATAGATTGGATATCCCTTGAGGATATGCCATTTGCCAGTATTTCTGCTATTACATGAGAAAAGAAAATACATTGTACCATTTCTTATACGGTGAGAGCTGTCGAATGGAGATTTGCTTCCAAGAATTACCTGCTTTTCATTGTAATTCTTAGATGCTTATTCAGCACTGAGGATTTGTCGGAGAAACTATACTTTGAATCAACACCAACATCGTGTTCCACTGAGAAGGTATACATGTAAACAACATGCTTCACGTATCAGTAGTAATAACACAACACTTGTCATATAAAAAGCTATAAATAGGTAAGTTCCGCGTTTCTATATGCATTTCTGAATCATTGAGATGTTTAGCTATTCATTATATATCTTAAGTGTTCCTCCAATTTCTGATTGAGAATTACTTTTTCAGCAGCAGCAAAATCATTCCACATTACTGCATTAGCTAGAGAAAGGAGATTACAAATTTGTACATAAATATAATAGCATATATAGGTACTATATGATGTTGATGGAAAATATAAGAAAATTTAATGGTGCGTTTGGTTTGCAGAATTCGGTAGGAAATGAAAAGGAAAGGTGTAGAGATACAACGATGAAAGTGGGCAACCCATAAGTTAGGGACATTACTTGTTCTTTCGGGTTTTTCGGCCTCTTCCCAACCCACGTTCTTGCCCACTTATCACGTTCTCCATATTCCCATGTTCCCGCCATGCATCTCATTCGTTGTGCGTCGTCCTGATTATTTGGACCTACACCTCTTCCACGTTCTATCCCCACTTAGTCAAGTGAGCGGCTAATGGTCTTGCTCGGGTAACTTCCCGAATGGGAAGAGGTCGGGATGACGCTCACTCGGGCAGCCACGCCATCGGGCGGCTCGGCTCTCTTTCTAGCCTTTTTCCTAGGACTGCTCGGGCACTCTTTCCTTCAGCCATGCCCTCGGGATTTTCTCGCCTCATTTATCGAGGACTTTTGTATCCTCAATTCAACCAAGGTCTTCAAAATCGTGCCTCAATCCGAGGGCTTTGTATCCTTGATTCAATCAAGTCTTCAAAATCGTGCTTCAATCCGAGGGCTTTGTATCCTTGATTCAATCAAAATTTTCAAAATCGTGCCTCAATCATAGAGCGATCAAGTTTTTCAAAATCTTGCTCCATCCGAGGATTTTGTATCCTTGATTCAATCAAGGTTTTTGTATATATAATATTTTCCTTTTTGAAAAAACCGGTTGATAGGTTTAACAACGCCACGTACTGTTAATCATTATTTTTGTAAAGTTTTTCATAAAGATCCGTCCAGATGGTATCAGAGCCATGGTGGATGTATTAAGAAGTTAAGGTGTAGTTTAGCGTCCAATTCATATGAATTTGATGCGACGCAAAGATACTGTTAAAACAGTATTGAAGAGGAATATGATATTCCTCAAGATTTAGACAAATTAAATCGTTGGACAGTTCCTAAGATATATTATAAATAACTAGGAACCTTCGATAAATTAGGTTTGAAACAGGTAGTCAAAACTACCGAAGAAACTATCTCTTTAAACAACGAAGAGATGGTTATTAGGGTAAGTAGTAGAGAATTAGAAAAATATAGAAGAAACCATAAGTTTATCCATATTGGGTTAGTTCAAGTTGCTTTTAAACCTTTGACTTTAGAAGGTTTATCTGAGAGTTTTATAGCAGCTCTTAGAGACGGTAGAATTATTGACTGGAAACAATCCCTTATGGGAATAATTCAGTCTAGTTTAGTGCATGGCCCAGTATACTTTAACGTATACCCAAATCTCGAATTATAATTAACCTATGTCAATATATTGGATGCCTTGACATCAAATGTCAAAACTCACGGATACAGCTATGTTAGGTCCTACGATTAACAACTCTATGATCCTAGGCATGAATTCTAAGTAATTCGATGATAATGATTGACATTAAGATTCGATCGAAAAACTCAAATGAAGAACACGAGAGAGAATTCGAGTAGAGTGAGAAAGTTACTATTGTATCTCTCTCTAGAAATTGAATTGCAAGCCTTTCGGATCAATTTTCAAAACTTTCTCTATTGATTGCGATTGTTTACAAAGTATTTATACCAAACACACTTGATATAAATATCTAACTAGTCCTAATCTAAGGACAAATATAAGAAAAGCCCCTAAATACAAGGACATCTAATAAAATCAAAGCACAATTAGAATTGATCTTCTACATTATCCCCCTTTGTGCTTGATTGCTTGTCCGCCTTAGTTGTCCTCGTCGGGCGAAGAATGACCTGCGCAAGCCCAGCGCGTACTCAAAATTCCTGAGCGTGTTCCTCAGCTTCAGTCGCTCCTCGATATCTTCTAGTAGTTCCATTAGGAGCGGCTGTTCTCTCACAAACCTGTGGATCCCCAGCATCGTATCTCGATTGATTTCTTCCAACCTCTGCTCTATATTTCTCCTGATGATCTTGAGCGTCCCATCACAGAATTTGTGTATCTCAATTTTCAGCATCATCCTAGTCTTCTTCACGATCGGATTGTTGTAGGTGACGCCTAGGACTGAGCTGATGTCACGTGATTGTTGGGAAGCCCTTCGATCTCAGGTCCTTTGTTGAGCGGAGTGGTCATGTTAACCTTCTTCATGTTGCTCTCCAGAGCCATCTGAAGGTCGTGTGCGGTGAAGTACTTGACTTGGCGCATCATGAACCGGTAGAGTCCCTCGAGTCCTTCCTTCTTGATGAAGCCTTGAGGACCTTTGTACTTTTCCACGTACAGCTGATAGAGACGGTATACCTCATCAGCAGGGATGTACGGTAGGTCGCTCTCGCTTAGATCTTCTCGAGTTCAATCCACTCGCTCGATGGTGTAGTGAGGTGTTGGAAGTCCTCCTTTTGCACAGTATACGCTGAGTAGTTGGCATATTGGGGAGAGACTCTTATAGTGGCTCTTGACTTGTTCTTTAGTCATCCCCAGCCTTACAACAGGTCCAAGTTTGGTCAGCATCCAGAGGCAGGTCATCCTCTTATGCTGATCCCAGTGAGAGATCCCTCTCAGCTCGAACTCGTTCGGCTTCTTAACTCTCTCCGGTGACCTCCAAATGTTTTCACGAACTTCTTCAAGGAAGGGGATTTCTATTTGGATGTTCTTCCACGGTGTGTCGATCCGAACGTTCCCTGGCATTTGTCTTGTGGGGGAAGCCGCTCGTTGCGCGATCAACTCTGGTAGCCTTGGGATTTCTTGTTGGTAGTCTTCACCTTCCTGAAGCTCGTTGTCTTCTATGATTAAGAGGTCTACGGAGGCTTGTTATAGGAAATTCCGAACGTCCTGAAGCCGTTGTCTTTGATAATCCTCGGGCATGGAATGGGTCATCCACTGACCTTTGAAGATGTATTTGTCCAGAGGCTTGTGTGGATTGACGCCATGTCCTGAGGGGCCGTTGGTCTGGAGCGACCGAGGGAGTAGCTTGAGTAGCTGCTAGGGCTATGAGCATCGCGGCACTTGCTTCTTCTTCCGGAAGCAAGGGGCTTGTAAAGGTCGGTGGGGTGGATGGGGTCGACGGAGGCGTTCTGATGGTGGGTTGGTAGAATGGGCTTAGAGGTTGTGTGCGGTGCGTGGTGGTAGTTTGTGTAGTGGGTTGTGAGGTTTCTCCGGCTCCAGTTCTTGTCTGCGCAGAGCCCGAGCCTTGGCCTTGTTCTTGTCCACTTCGTAGATGTCCGTGGCCTCTTCTCGCCCTCATGAGGTCCTGATCGTCAGGATCGTCATGTCTGCGTCTTGAGTGGGAGCTTTGGCCTCGGAAAGTTTCAGTAGGTGGCTCAGGATGATCCACCAATCGCCTATAAAGAGATTCTTCTTGAGGTGACCGAACAGATAGACCGATCAGGCGGGAGAGTAGGATGTCGAGGAGCTCGGTTAAGGGTATGGTGTATGGGTTGATGAGGATGGATGAAGTGGCTAAAGGGTCAGTGGGTGTGGGTTGTGGAGGTGTGAGGTTGGTTTGTGACGAAGGGCCTTCAGAGACAGGTGCTTTCCCGATATCTCTGCGAGATGTCTCGATGGCGTGAAGTACTCTCTCCAGATCTTGTCTTCCATGGATTGTACAGCGGCAGAAAGAGCGGCCTGCAACGTTGGTCACAAAAGGTGTGGGAGCCTCCGTCGTAGATGTTCCAGGTCGACTGATGTCGCCTGTTGACAACCCATGAGCAGGCACCGGCTCGTAGGTTGGCTCACAGTCACTTGAGGTTGTGACTGTATGAGACTTCCACCCAATCCTCGAGTCGAATCTTGAGGATTCTCCTCTATGGGTGTTACGGCAGGCTCAGGTTGGGCCTGCGAACCAGACACCGGTAGATTTGGTTGCGGCTCAAGATTGAGCGAAGAAGTACCGGCACACTTGAGGAAGTGATCAGCATGGTATCTGGTGCGGTGGTGACGGCGGGGAAGAGGGACTCCATCGGGATACTCAGTCGTCTGGGAGTCCGTCTTATGAGTCTGAGCTCCTCATCGGACTCGGTATCAGATGAGGTGGCTGTGTGAGGAGAAGGTTCGTGCTCTACATCCTCACGAGCCTGGTCTGTCACCAGTGGAAGTGAGCTGTGCCCCATTTCAGTCTCGGCTGTGCTTCTTCTAGAGGAGCCTCCTCGATAGGCTCTTCAAGCACGCCAACATATATAGGAACTTCCACTTGGAGCGTTTCTGTTGGAGCCTCTTGTTCCAACTCGGCAGCCACAACATCGATCAGCGTGGCATCTAAGTCGGCATTGGCTCCTCGTGAGTTGGAGGCTCCAGCTCTAGTTCCTGAGCGACTTCATCAATCATCATGTCCTCAGGAGTAGGCTGTTGTTGCGGTTGGGGAGGGCTAACTCCAAAATCTGTCGGAGGCCCTCGAATCATCTCCTCGATGAGGTGATTCTCCCGGCAGTACGCACGGTATCGTCTCCTCTGGGTCAGCGAGACGTAGAAGCACAAAAGGAATTGGCATCGACGGTTGTCCAAGTCCGTGAGTCATGGATTATGGAAGAATTTGAGCCTTGGGTGGTTGATAATTTCCTCCAGGAGGTGGACGAGGGATGGACTCGTGCAACTCCATGAATTCCCTGATGATTACATTCAACCACCGAGCATAGGGCACATTCTTCGATCTCCGATTCTCCTTTAGCCGAATCTGGTCTGCAAAATCATTCCAGATGCAAATCGTAATTTCTGGAGAATGCGAGTCCGTGAAAGATCCGCAGTATGTTGCCATTGCCCTTGTCAAAGCCGGCATGCTTGGGCGATAGACACTTGTTCACGATCCCGAACAGTGTCTTCCACGGATGAGGGATACCGCTGCTCTGGACCTGAGCTAGCTTGGTGAGCTGCGGTTGATATCCCATCTGCATGAAATCATGTACCATTTCTGCATCTGATGGAGCAGGTCGTAGTTTGCGCTGTATGGCAAGTACAGAATCATCCCGAACCGGTTCTTGTCCATATGTATGTGCCGCGTCCCAATTGTGGTTGAGAAGGAGAATGCTCCATTATCCACTGCTCCTTGTATACATCCCCATAATTGCTGGAGATAGACCATTGGCACTGAGGCAGTGACCGTCAATGCATGCCAGATGGAGTGGCCTTGCAGTATTGATATGAAAATATCATCTGGACACCGAAAGGTGGTCAGATCTGGACACCGAAAGGTGATATGATAATATCATCTGAAGAATAAGAGATATAAAAATTCATTAGTTCATAAATTTAATTTTAGTCGAAAATTGATTTAATTTCATCAAACTATAATATTGTATCAAGTCATGACATGTTTGATGAATATTGAATTGAAATCATGTAGCATGTTTATAGGATACTTGATTTTAAAAAATATAATGGCATGATTGTAATTTCGAATTAAACATATGATCGCGTGAAAAAAATTTGAAATTTTCTAAGTGTTTGATCGTGGAAAATGTCACTGTTCATGCCGAGATATTTTACGCTCGAAAAATTTGATTTTCAACTAGGCATTGAATTCAATTGAAATAACTCCGTTTAATTTTGCGATCGAAAAAAAATTTTTATTCGCTTAATGTTCGCTACAGTGCAAAAGACTTAGAGAAAAATCTTCTAAGTGTTGAAGTTGGATTCGTGAGACTGTAGCCGATCAATTTTACGATCGAGAAAAATTACGATCGAGAAATTATTTCTTAGGTAAATTTACTATCGAAAAATTTCCCGATTGAATAAAATTTTTCGACTTGATATTTGTCGAGCGGTACGTGATTTTTGATCCTAAGTAAAATTTTCGCTGCGATATTTTTCTATCGAGAAATTAGTCAACGAAAAATGAAGTCGACCGTCGAGAAATTTTTCGATCAATTAAATCCGAAGCGGCGAATTTTACGATCGAAAAATTAAGCTTTGAAAAATTAATTTTTCGCTGCTAAATTTTTGCAACCGAAATAAATGAAATCGAAAATTCTATTTTGCGATAGTAAGTTTTACGCTCGATCTAATTTGGATCTCAATTGTCTAGTTAGCGCTTAAATTTTTCGCTTCGCAGAAAATCCTAATTAGATTTCTCGATGGTAAGTGATTTGTCGGTCAAAATCTTCTTTCTTAGCGACTAAGTCAGAATTTAGCGATCGAAAACTAATTCGATACAAACAGTATCTCAATTGAATCGGAATTCAATAAGACTCTTGCGATCGATAAAGTTCTTCGATGGCTTCAAACATTCAAATACCCAGCTTCTTTCAAAACTCAACTTTGTGGTCTAAGATGCAGATTTTTCGAAAGTTTAAACTACCAGATTCATAAAAAAAAACATCGAAACTATCTTAAGTGCAGGCATTAACCCAGATAAAACTCGTAAACATGCCTAAATCACTCTAGAATAGTACTTTTTTTTTTCAGTTTGAAGAACAGTCGAGAATCTAATCCTAATCACGCGAAAAAACTACAAAATGCAGATGCTAATGGAGTTAAATCGCACGCAAATGTCAAATGAATCTCATTTCTACCTTAAACAGACACTTTGGTGTTGAAAATCGAAAGACTTTTGAGAATTTTGAAATGTCTGTGAAAGTTTTTCGAGAGAGAAATTTTTGCGATTTAGGGTTGCGTGAGAAAAAGTTTTTCGACTGACGTAAAAGTGAACTTTTATTAACTCGCTGTAAGTCAATGTTGGGTTTGCGATTTGACATTTTGCAATTAAATGGATCAGGCCCATTACTATTTGCGCTCGAGAAATATTGGTTCGAAAATTGCTCTTCAATTCAATTTCTCGATCGCAAATTATCGCGGCCAATCAAAATCATTCCCAACACTGTTTTCGATCGAGAAACATATGATTGTGAATTAATTCTTATATCCAATTTCTCGATTGTAAGTACTTCTAAAAATTTTCAGATTGATCCCTATTTCAAATAAAATCACATTGTAATGCTCCCGTTCAGAATTAAAATAAATGCAATTAACTCCCTGGATTTTCTGTGTAGTAACGTCTAGCTCCCCTGGCAGAAAAAAATCTGTACCACTTAGAAAGAAAAAAACGTTAGAAATAATAGAGTTAATCAACAATTATTTTTGGCATGTTTTCCTTTGAAATATATGGTCTGTGACAATAGCTCCTTGTCTTGTAGTGTCGACGTCTCACTCCATTATTTTGTTTGAAGAAATTTGAAATACTTAGAGAAAAACGTCAAAATTATTTGGAGCTAATGCACGATTTTTATATTTACTCCCCCTCAAATAATACGCAAGAATTGACTTAACATGAAAACATATGAAATCAATTCAAGTAACGAACATAAAATACGCAATATACCTAGTAAGCACATATACATGGTCCCCAAAAAACATGTATTGAAGATATTGCGTGAGGGTAAGAGTAATGAAAAATTTCTCGCATTTAAACAATTTAGTATCAATGCAATCTAAAATTACATTTAGAATGTGCGATAACAAAATAAATTCGCATTTATTCAATTCAACGCATATGAAACATAATATTTCAGGTCAGAATGTGCGAAATTTTTCCTTTCACGATTTTTTTTAAGTTACTATTATTACTGTTATTATAGTATAGGGTCAGATTACTTTGCTTCGATCAATCGTCACACCTAAAATTTTACGAAACATTTGAAAGAAGAAAATGCCGTCAAGTCATGTCGTCAAACTAAAGTCCTAAGTTCATGGACTGGTCCATTTCGTCAACTCTCACTAGATTCGCTCTAGCACTCAATTATTTTTAACTTGAGATTTTTATATTTATATCACTCAAGTTAACACAAGCAATTTTAAGTCAATTTACCTGTGATCGAGGCATTTTTAATCATTTCACCTAAGCGAGAGACCGTCGATTGGAATCAAAGGGTTTTAAGGGTTTGAGTTTGGCTAGGACTTAGAAGGGAAGGAATTTAGAGGAAAGTGAGCTTATTATCTCTTCGTCATCTTCCATTTCTACGTCTGTCTCCTTTTGCGTCTTTCTTCTTTTCAATATTTTCTCCCTCTTTTTCTTTTAAGAACTATCCCTTTTTATGCTATGCTCAAGCTGAAGCTCCGCTTCTCCACGAGGCTATAGGAGATTATCGTAGGCGAAGTTCTTCTTGTTGGTTCTCGGGCCGATACCGTGCTCCTCTTCTCTTAATCCCTAGAGAGGTTCCAGAGATTATCTTCTTGGAAAAGTTCATGGTTATGAAATTCGTACCCAAGGCTGCGCTCCTCTTCTCGTTTCCCGATATAAGACCGGATTATCGTTGGAGAAGTTCACTTCGTGGTGCTCCTCTTTCAGCCGTACTGACAAGCGTACGAGATTATCGTTGGAGAAGTTCACAGTAGGATCCATGCCACCTTCTAAGAGATAGTCGGACGCAGGTTCCTTTGGTCTGAATTTTGCACGTTGAGCAATGCCTTCTTTTGTCATCATCCCCTTTTCTTTTGTTTTCTCCCCCTCCTTTTCTCGTTTGAACAATCATCCGAAGAATATAGAATACGGTTGAAGGCTAGGAATGGGATTCAAATGAAGAAAAGGACATCGGAGAAGGCTCAAAGTGGATGACTAAGGGCTAATGTGAGGAAAAAAACTTTATAAGGCCGAGTAAGGATTAACCTAGGCGCCCTTATCATTTTCCTAACGATCTAAGGCAAGGTGAGTATGAAGCCAAGTATCACTAGTTAAGACAAGTAATTGATGTGTGACTCACTCGAGAAATAGATCCGAAGAAAGAAAAAATAACAAGGCTTGAATCCTCACATATGTATAGTGACTTTGTGTATCCTAATGACCTTTAGACACAAGAATGCGACTTAAGCTGACAAAATTAAGCAATTAAATCGATCGCATGTCGTGGTAAAATTCTAAGTGACTTTAGATCAAAGCATCCTAAAGGATTTCGTCATTCCCCTAATATTATATATATTTACAGTGTTTTTATTATTTTATTTATTTAGTTTTATTTATTTCACGCAAGATAAAGCATATAAGCAAAGAAAACTCATAGCATAGAACATTTAGTAGCACAGAAGATCAGGTAAAGCACATATTACGGAAGATTCAACATGTCTAAATTTCGACAAGGAATTGAAACCTTTTTCATTCAATGCCTTGGTGAAAATGTCAGCTAGTTGGTACTCCGTGTTCACGAAATACATATCTATGGTGCCTTTTTCTACATGATCTTTAATAAAATGATATCTAATATCTATGTATTTTTGCCTGAGTGATGAACAGGATTGCAAGTATGGCACTTTGACTATCACTATATATGGGTATATTATTTAAATTGTACCCATAGTCGCGAAGCTGAGTCCGCATCCACAACATCTGGGAGCAACAACTGGCGGCAGCCACGTATTCCGCTTCGGCCGTCGAAGTTCACACACAGTTCTGCTTTTTAGAGGACCAGCATTGTTGGTCCCGAATGCACCAAACAAGGAATCAAAGAGGCTTTGATGGAATGAAAAAGAGAGAGTTCTCACCTTTAAGTGTGTGTAGTGTATGAAAATCGGGGTTAGCCTTTGATCTTTGATTACCTTTCAAAAGTGAGTTGGTAAAACCTTATATACCACATTAACCCTAGGTATATTAAGGCCCAATCACTAAAAATTAAATAACTACATACTTGTCCAAAGCCCAAGCTAAAGATAATTACAAAATTATCCCAAGACTTAAACTATTGACACAATCAATTAAATATCCTAACAATCTCCCCCTTTGTGTCAATTGTTGGGAGTCTTGGATCTTGGGCGTTGTGGTGGTGGATTAGCGGTGTGAGTGTTTCGCGAAGTCCTCCTAGCTTGTACTCGAAGGCGCGGAGATTCCTTCGAAGGACCATTCGATCAGCTATCGCGTCAATGAGCTTCGCGAACTTGGATCGGCAGAGTGGATCTTCTTCGAAAGGATGCGGCAAATCCTCATGAGTTTGTCTTGGATGATGGTGAGCGTCCCATTCGAGAACTTTGCCACTTCGGAGCAGCGCAGCAGCCTCATCTTTCCTTTGTAGTTCGAGTAGGCGACCGCCTGATCGTCTCCGTCGATCACATCGCCTTCTCGGTAGTCATCCGCATTTTTGAAAGATGGCGAGTCAGATTCACCTTCTTCAGGTTGTGCTCCACCGCCATCTGCAGATCGTGGGTGGCAAGAATCTGACCTGTCGGAGCATGTGGCGCTTGAGAGCCACATATCCCATGGTGACCGGTTCAGCTCGTACGAGATGTCCAGAGCTTCTGTGGACGAGTCTGAACTGCTTCATGGATTCCAGCATGCTGTACAGGTCACACAGGCGCAGAAACTTGAAGTCCGCCTCACTGACTTCACAGTAGCTCTCATCCTGCCTCATTACAGTGAATACTGGATAATGGACAGGTCCTTTCGACTCTTGGCGGAGGTCAGTGACTTTGTAGATGGGGGCCCGACTCATTTCCAGAGCGATGTTTTCCTCATCGGATAGCGTCCTTTTTGTGCACTTGTGGCAAAGAAGGCTCCATCGATAGAGCTGCTTCTTTTTCTCGCTCCAATTTTGGATGTTCATCAGCTCATACTCGTCGAAGGTTGTGACGATCTGCTCCTTGCGCCCCAGATCCTTTCCTGATCTCTTCTTGAAATGGCATGGTGATCTTTTTGTTTTCCCACGTGCTTCCGGTATATCCACCGTGGGCACATCCGTTTGAGCAGCAGGAGCCTCAGTTTGCTGCGCTTGGAATTGTAGGATGTTCTCGAGATCTGCAGGTTCAGCGTCGTACTCTTTCCATTTTCTCGTCGTCTGCGGTGTTGATCAGCGTGAGCGAGGCTCCTTTAGCAGACGTCGAGCGTTTTCCACCAACTTCCTGGCTGCTACTGCATCGGCGGGTGTGTACAGCCATTCATCGTTGAAGATGTAGGCCTCGATCTCATTTTTGTGCACAGTAGACGTCTCGGAAGCCAGGTTGGAATCGATGTCGAGAGGGGTATGGCTATGTGATGGCGAGGGTGTTGCGTCGGAGGAGTTTGTGGATTGTGGGGATGGTTGTGGTGGAGATTCAGGTGGTTCAGTTGAGGTGATGGTTTTGGCGAGGATGATTTGTGTAACGAGTAGTGTAGATTGGTGGTGGCCTCTAACGTCGATGTGACAGTTAGAGGTTCCGAGTTGGTGGGTGGAGACGGTGTGGATGTGGTCTCTAACGTCGATGTGACGATTAGAGTTTTGGAGACGGTAGGTGTGGTGGTGGTGAGGGTGATTTGGTTAATGACTCGGGTTAATGGGATGGGATTTTTGGCTAGTGGGTGTGAGGTTTCTGTTGCGGGTGCCGTTTCAGGTCCAGAGGAGGAGGGCGGCGTCGATTGTACGAGTCCTTGGGATTGTGCGCCTAGTTGCCTATTCTCCCCCTCGCGGCAATCTTGATCATCGTCTTGATCGTCGCGCCTGATCCCGCTGGTCTCGCATTGAGTGCGGCAAGACAGTGGTTGCGTCATGATCTTCTTCATCTGCTGTTCCTCCTTGTCGAGTTCCGTCATGACTCGAATCTGCTGAGGATGTAGAAGAGCTCCTTGGCGGAAATGGAGGAGAGAACAGCGTCCGCGTCCTCATTTGCTTCGGTGGTGGCATCTCCGGGGCCACACCTTTGCCTTTGTCGATTGTGGACGCTTCGAGACCGTGCGTTAGACTTTATCGAGAATTGACGCCTCAAGAGTCTTTGCAAACTCTTGAAGACGTGTCTCTAGTGCAGTCTCGGTGACGAATTGGGGTAAATTTAACAAGTTGGAATCATGAAGAAATCCAACTGACACCGAATCGGAAAATATAGCCGATCGGCCGCCCGTTTGCACAGGACGGGAAAAGACGGGGTCACTCAGACTTCCCGTTAGCATCATCGATGAGACAGACTCAATCGAATGATGGCTTAGGCTCACGAGTGTTGTGATGTTGGCCGTGCTAGGTCTTCCGCTCTCAGTCACAGAGACATCACCGAGCGTTCTGACAGAGTCACGAAGGCTCTGTGTGCGGTAATAGGTTGTGTCCTAGAAACGTAAGAAATTATGGGGAGTGAGGGCACTATACTCGATGTGCATGAAGAGGATGCAGTCTGAGGCGAGGGACTGCTTGTTTCAACATCGATCATCTCCAAGTGGGATGTCGATGGCATAAGTGGCTCCTCGTGGAATGAAATATCTCCTGTAGAGAGGAAGATAAGTGGATTAGTGGGGACGTTTGCGTGGTTGAGCCAGATGCCACGTCTTCTACTCGGGAGGTGAACACATCACCTCCTGTACCTATTGGTTCGGCTCGACTTATTTGTGGCTGAGGAGGTCGATCGTGTTTTTGTTTCGATCAACGCTCCGTGGGATGGCTTACGTCATCCTTACCGACCGTTTTTTCGGAACGCGGGTGGAAGAGGATGCGGCGTGACTCGATTACTTTTTGGAGGTGGTGGAGGGGTTTTGGCTAGTCCCAAGTTAGGAGCAGGGGGGTTGATCTGCTCCGTAGGGACAGTGGATAGTGGGTGCGGGTTTTCACGGAAGGATGCAGTTGAGGCGCGATATTCACGGACGTGAGGATTTGTCGGGTCTGCGTAGGCGAGAACGTCGTCCGAAATTACCATTGCGTGTCGATCCTTTGCCGGAGTGTTCTTCTTGGCGAACTTCTCGATAGTGGGATTTGGAAGTGTTCCGCTGCCGGGCGGATGCGGATGTTTGTGGAGTGCAAGCGGAAGTGTTTGATGAAAGTAGGGAGCCACCGCATGTACGGGACGAAGCGGTTTGTGACTCCCTTCGCGACTTCCCGGTCGCAACGTTGGATCATGGAGACGAGATCCATCCAGATTATGTCGGCGTAGTTGTACTTCCGTGTGTGGGCGATGCCGATTAGGATAGTGAGGATTTGAAAGTTTCCACGGTCCTGACCAGCATGCTTGCCTGACATACATTTGTTCACCAGCAGGTACAGTGTTCGCCATGGTTGAGGTAGATTGCGGGTGGTGACTTCACTGAGGACAAGTGGCCTTTCTTCTTCTTGTTATCTGGTTGATAGCCCAGTCTGTTGTCTTCAATGAGTTGATCATGCGTCGGTAGGGGATCGTAGGGTGAGTAGACGGGGAGTTGAAGCACTTCTTGGACTATTTTGCGAGTGAGGACCACCGTTTCTTGATCGATTTGGCGGATAAGGTTCTAGCAAGTGGAGTGGTCCAGCTATCTGCAACGTATGCCAGAATTGTTGAAGATACACTTGTGCTTCTGGCTCGCCATGAGTGAGGGCGTGGCGAAGTGGGTGCCCTTTGAGGATTTCTATAATGACGGGGGCATCACACCGAAAGCTGTCCAAGTCCACCATGTAATTGTTGGGAATCAGGGCCGCCCATTGACTTAGTGAGAAGATCTGCTCGGGTGGTGGGATAGGTACGCGTGTTGAGTTCGATGCGAGCGATGTCCCTTTGGATTGCAGCCGCCTCAAGTGCTTCAAGTGTACTTTGATCTTTGTCGGCCATATCTGTGCTTTACAGTAATAGTAATATGATTGGTATGGATTAAATCGCGAGAATATGGACATAAATAAGTCGTGGATGAAATAATCGGAGTGGTCTCAAATTGTAGATGAAACATCGACAATGTTTTTAAACTAAATTTTTCAATACTTAGAAAATTTGGAATTGAAGGTGTTCATATGAGATGAGAAAATTCGCTAAGTATAACACATAGACATGTGAGAAAAATTTAGCATTTTGTGTCAAATTTCGCATGTAATGGAAATTCCGCAGATTATAACACGTAGACATGTCGAGAAAGTTTTTGCAAATTTGTACAATTTCGTATGCATGGAAAATTTTCGCACGTTAAGATGTCTCACAAGCATTCCAAAATTTTCGCATGCAATGAGAAATTTCGCAGATTATCACACAAAGGCATGTCAAGAGAACATTTTCGCAGATATAAAGGAAATTTCGCACTCAGTCTTATTCATGAATTTGCATATAACAAGGAAATTTCGCATTCAAAGTGAACTTTCGCATGTTGCACGGAAATTTTCGCATTCAGAGTATAGTTTCGCATGTATTGGGAAATTTTCGCAAGTTATCACACAAAGACATGTGTAGTGAGAAATTTTCGCAGATTGAGTACATTTTCGCATGTTGTGTAAAGGTTCGCATGTAATGGAAAATTCGCTAAGTGTATCACATAGAAATTTTCGCACGTAATGTTTCCTTTTGCATATCAAGGAAATTCGCAGGTAGAGAAAATTCTCCCATGTATTAGGAAACTTTCGCAAGTGATAGCACATAGACATGTCGTGAGAAATTTCGCAGATTGAGTAAAATTTCGCAAGTGATAGCACATGGACATGTCGTGAGAAATTTTTCGCAGACAGAGTAAAATTTTCGCAAGTGATAGCACATGGTCATGTCGTGAAAAATTTTCGCAGACTGAGTAAAATTCGCAAGTATGGAAAGTTTTTGCGAAGTTAAGAAAGTTTCGCGGAGGTAAAATGCTTTGTGGATTGAGAAATTTTTGGTTCACTGTAGTTGCGAAATAGTGAAGATGCGAAGATATGTAATATGAAGTGAAGTGTATGAGATTTTCGCGGGGCTTCACATACTGTAGCAGCAAAAATTTCTTGTAGTATTAAAGTTTTCGCAGGTTCTTAGTCACTGTAGCAGCGAAACCCTAAAATTTCTCGGATAAAATTTCGCGGGACCTCACTCACTGTAGCGCAAGAAATTTCTCGGATAAAATAAAGTTTCGCGGGCTTAGCTCACTGTAGCAGCGAAATTTAACGATTAAAGCATTTTCTGAGAATTTTCTCGGTGAAGAACTCAGTGCAAAAATGTGCGAAACGACGCAATGATTTTTTTTTTGCCTTAGACCTACTCAAATTTAACCAAAATGCAATAATCTGGACTCAATCGACTCGAAATTGGATGGGAAATGCATATTTGGGGGATTTAAACATTAAAAACCTAACATGCGTTCGATTCAGAGCCGAGAAAAATTAAATCTAACCTAACAGATTTAATCAAAACGGGGCAAAACAGGATAAAACGAACAGAAATTGGGTTATTTAAGGTGTATTCATACCGAAAGTGATTTGCGACAATGGAGTTAGCAGGAAACAGATTTTGATTGCAGATTTGATGACGACGAAGATGCGAGGAGTTGCGAAATTTTGAAAGAGGGGATGCGAAATTTTTGAATTTTCTCGGGAGTTTTAGGATTGTGAAAAACGTTAAGGGTTTTGGGGTTTAGGGTTTTGTGACTGTACATGCGAAATTTTGAGTTATTGGGCCGAAATTTCGTGGGCTTGGTCAAAACCTCAACTGAGCTGAATTTCGCGGGTTTGGTCAAAATTGGGTCCAATTGAAGTTCAATTGGTCCAATTTTGACCCTTTTTGACCAGAAAATTAGAAATTCAACCCAAAACATTTTAATCGGTCCATTTTGACTCAGTATGACCAAACTTTAAAATTTCAACCCAAATTTTTTTTTATTTTTATTTTTTTTTTAAATAATGGAAAAATCAGAAGCTCCCCTTTAATCGAAAAACTTCCCGTTTTAAATAATGAAAAAATCAGACGCTCCCCCTTAATCGAAAACTCCCCCTCAAAAGACATAATTCAGAAGACACATAGAAAATGAGTGAAGTGAAAAGGAAATATGTACACTTTATCAAGTTCATGTAGGGTCGATTGATCACAACTGAATATTCAACATGCCCAACATAGTCACTAGGTGTTGGAATCGTTTGACATCCAATGGTTTTGTGAAAATGTCGGCCAGTTGATCTTCGGTTGTGATGTAGTGCAATTCAATCGTGCCTTGTTCGACATGTTCTTTGATGAAGTGGTGACGAATATCTATGTGTTTCGTTCTTGAGTGATGTACCGGATTACTCGTCATCGCAATAGCACTTTTTGAGTCACAATAAATGGGAATTTTATCAACATGAAAGTTAAAATCTCGTAGTTGGGTTCTCATCCACAAAAGTGTGAACAGCAACTAGCGGCGGCGACATATTCTGCCTCCGTCGACGAAGTTGAGACACAGTTTTGTTTTCGAGACGACCAACTTACGAGTTTACGCCAAGAAGTGTGCAGCTCCAGAGGTGCTTTTTCGGTCCATCTTGCATCCTGCATAATCCGAGTCAGGAAATCCAACCAGTTTGAAGTCCGATAGAGTGGGGGTACCACAAACCCAGATTGGGCGTTCCTTTGAGATAGCGGAGAATCCTTTTGACAGCAGTGAGATGGGATTCCTTTGGTGTTGCCTGAAAACGAGCGCAGATTCCTGTCGAGAGAACGATATCCGGTCGACTAGCAGTAAGGTACAAAAGAGAGCCTATTATCCTCGATAGACGGTTTGGTCAACGGGAACACCAGATGGGTCCGCGTCGGGTCGGCCAGAGGGTGACATAGGTGTAGCAGCAGTCTTAGCATACTTCATTCCATATTTCTCGAGGATGTCATGGATGTATTTGGACTGATTGATGAAGATTCCGTTGGGGAGTTACTTTACTTGAAGACCAAGAAAGAAATTCAGCTCAACCATCATACTCATTTCGAATTTCTCTTTCATCAATTCTGCAAACTCTTCACACAGTTGTGGTTTAGTCGATCCGAAAATGATGTCATCGACATAAATCTGTACAATCATTATGTCCGGGCCACTCCGCTTGGTAAAGAGAGTTGTATCTAGAGATCCTTTCTTGAATTCAGACTGAACAAGGAAGTCTGAAAGGACGTCATACCAAGCTCGGGAGCCTGTTTTTAGTCCGTAGAGGGCTTTGTAGAGTCGATATACGTGATGAGGAAACTCTTCGCTCAAGAACCCTTCAGGTTGATCAACGTACACTTTTCCTTGAGAAATCCATTCAGAAATGCAGTCTTCACGTCCATTTGGTAGACTTTAAAGTTCCTGTGAGCAGCAAAGGCAAGAAAAATCCGTATGGCTTCGATCCTGGCAACTGGGGCGAAAGTTTCATCGTAGTCGATGCCTTCTTGTTGGTTGTACCCCTTAGCCACAAGTCTTGCTTTATTGCGAATAACAACACCGTCTTCATCCTTTTTGTTCTTGAAGATCCATTTTGTGCCGATAATGGATCTATTGTGAGGTCGTGGTACGAGTTCCTAAACTTGTAAACGTTCAAACTGATTTATTTCCTCCTGCATTGCAATCAGCCAATCAGGATCGTTGAGAGCTTCAGCTACTCGTGATGGTTCGACTTGACTGAGATAGCAAGCAAACAAACTTTCATTCATCGTAGCCGAACGTGTCGAAACACCGGATGTGGGATTCCCAATAATCTGATTGGTAGGGTGAGAGCGAGCCCAAAGTGGTACATTGGTTTGTGAGGAGCTGGCCGATTTGTATCGATTTGAAACTTATTAGATTGGGGCCCGGTGTCCGAAGAAGAGATCTCAATTGTATTAGATTGAGAGGTTCAGCATCAGGATCAGCAATATTCCCAGGGTTGGGTAAAATGTCGTCTTCGTTGAGATTGAGTGCATCCAAGTTTGGAGGGACGACGTTATTGCCGACTGCTGGTGTGTAGGTGGAGTGGGTGCAGCGGTAGGTTGAGTGGTGGCGACGGGAGTCTTGGGAACTGGGTAGAAGTACTCGAAGAGCAGATCGAGATCCAGTTCACCAGAATTGCCCTCAGATGAGGAAGTTCCCGCCGTTGAAGGTTGACCTTTTGTCAACGACTGTAGCAGACCTGGTTCTGGACTGATATGGGCAGAAGCCATGAGATCGCCTTCGCTTTTCGTCAAAGGTGACATTAGTGCTCTCTATTACTGATCGTTTCTCCTAAGATAGACTCTGTATGCCTTCGAGTTCAGTGAATATCCAACAAAGATGCCTTCAAGTGATTTTGGATCAAGCTTCCCAAGATGTTGGCGATCATTGGCCACAAAACATCGGCAACCGAAGAGCTTCTTGTATGGGGTGCGGTTGAATCTCTTGTGGATGGAAGCCCGGTTCTGTGTGTAACAAGCCGTTTGAATAGCTTCGCCCCAAAGAGAATGAGGAAGTCCGGATTGGATGAGGAGAGTCCTGGCTGCTTCAACTAGTGTCCTGTTCTTACGCTCAGCGACACATTCTGTTCCGGTGTCTTCACAGCTGAGAACTGCTGAGTGATGCCCTGAGTGGCATAGAAATCACTGAGCTTCTTGTTCTTAAACTCAGTTCCGTTGTCAGTTCCGATAATCCAAACCTTCTGTTGATGAAGAGTTTGGGACGTAACAACAAACTCGATAATTATATCAGGAACTTCATCCTTTGTGCGAATGAGTTTCCTCCACGTGTAGCGTGAAAAATCGTCGACTATCACCAAAATATACCGTCTTCCTCCGAGTGTGGTGGCCGTAGGCATTGGGCCACATAGATTATATGTAAGAGCTCGAGGATGAGCTTAGAGGACGGTGTTTCCTTAGAGATGTGAGACGATCGCTTCATCTTTCCCCAATTCAAGGCAGAGCAGAGGTGTTCCTTATGATATGTCAGTTGGGGTAGACCGTTGACGAGTTTATTCTGACGCAGTTTGTTGATGGTCTTGAAATTGAGATGTGAAAGAAGCCGTGCCATAAATCGTTCAACTTGGGTGCGGCTCGAGAGAGAAGG